>PVJD01001271.1:0-282948 GCA_004026545.1 Mormoops blainvillei | reverse complement strand
GTGCCCGCAGGCCTGAGAGGAAGCCGGGGTTGAGGAAGACCACATTCTTGGTGGAGGTGTTCGGGAAGATGAGTGCAGGGCCCACGTTGCAAACTAGACACAAAGGGAGGAGAGTTAGTCCCTGTGCCATAAGGCCACCCAGAAACTCCCAAAAGCTTCCAGAAATATCCAGAAACATCCAGCTACAGGCATTTCCTTTCCCCCGGGTGGGTAGCTGACCTTCATCAGACTCTAACTATGAGAGCTGTGTCTCATTATCTGATGGGAGGGAAGACTGAGAACCAGGGCCGTCATGTGCCTAGCTAGGGAGCAAGCCTGAGCCAACACTCCTTACTACCAGGGAGCCTCTGTATGAGTTTCCCATGGCTGCTGTAACAAAGCTCCATAAACTCAGTGGCTCAAAATGACACAGAATTAGTATCTTACAGCTCTGGAGGTAAGAGCTCCAACGCAGATCTCATTGCGATAGAATCATGGTGTTGGCAGAGCTGACTCCTTCTGGAGGCACCAGGGACAAGCCCCTTCCTGCCCTTTCCAGAATCTAGAGATGCCCACATCCATGGTTTGAGGTCCTTCCTCCGCCTTGAAAGTATATATCCCTCTGACCTCTGCTTCTGTCATCACACCTCCTCCGACCAGACACTCCTGCTTCCCCTCTTAGAAGGACCTCCGTGATGACACTGGGCCCACACCATAATCCAGGATCATCTGCCATCTCAAAATCACATCTGTCCTCTTTGCCACATGAGGTGACATATCCACAGAATCTGAGCACCAGGACGTGATGTCTTTGAGGGCCATCACGCTGCTCACCAGACTTCCCACCAGGTCTGCCTGACAGAAGTGTGTGTGTGTGTGTGTGCGCGCGCGCGTGCGTAGGGGGGTGATGGCCTCCAGTTGCTGCACCTGGTTTGAGGTTCTTATTTGAAAGCTGGGGGCAGAACCTGGAAATATGTTTTTCTAGCTCATCATCCAATTGGATTTGAGGATGGAGGGCTTCCTGTGGCTGCTCCCAGCTCCTCTCTTCACCTTGGGGGCTTCTGTCATAATCTATGGCAGTTGTCCTCAACTGGAGATGACTATGGCTCCAGGGCACATCTAGCAATGTCTGCACACAGGTTTGGTTGTCAGACATGCAGCCCTCCCTTTTCTGGCAGCCCTGGCAGCTTCCTATAGGTCAGCTTGTTGGTCCTGTCTTATAGGCGAGGCTGCCGGCATGCCCTGGATGAACAGGAACACTGCTTCAGATTAATGGGCCCCAGAGGCTGCTAAACAAGATGGAAGGAGCAACTTACTCAAAGACAAAAACTAAAGATGAACTGGCATCTCCTGGGTGGAGGCTGGGGATGCTGCTGGACACCCTACAGTGCCTGGGACAGCACCCACAACAAAGGACGGCCTGGCTCCAAATGTCGGTAGTGCTTCAGTTGAAAACCCCTCACCTCGAAGATCAGAACTGTTTTTTCGAAGGTTCAGAGTCCTCCACAGGTGGGCACGAAACCCACAAGGCACTGGCTGAGCCAGGGCCCTACAGAGGGCTTGTGCTGGTGATAGTTGAGGGCATTCGTGGGATCCCACCAGCCCTAATAAGGGCAATCTCCAACTTGGAATGGGCACGTATTGACCGCTGGCACCGGCCAGCACCTGTCCTGTGTGTGTGCATTCACTCCTAATGCCCAGGCTAAAGGGTGGCCTGATTTCCTGGGGACCTACACACTGGCTGTCACTTAGAATGCCCTTTTCTTCTGGGATGGGCTATGTATGGCATGAAGCCAGTGTCCTCTCCATACAGCCCCAGGGAGAAGGCTTTTCGGAGGAGATCAGAGGCTTAAGGAGGAGTGAGAGGGAAATGTGGAGGTGGATAAGGGAAGGGCAGGACCAAGGTACTTACTCTCTGCCTGTGTCTTGGGGGGCCATGTCCACTGGCTCCCTGGGCCCAGGGGCTCCTGCGTCCCTTGGAGACGGCCAGCAAAGTCCTGAGGTGGGTCCTTGGGTTCAGGAGAAGCACTGACTGCCTGCCTGACCCCCTGCAACTTCAGGGAGCTTGGGCTTGGCAGCCCAGGCTGAGCAGGGGCCCACACTGGGTCTGTGCTGCCAGGACAAGCCACCTGAAGAGCAGCCAGCCTGGTGCCCTGGCTCTGGACAACGTGTGTCAGGTGAGCCAGTGTGTCCTGCAGGGCCCGCATGTCCAGGGCCAGGCCAGACAGGGCTTCTCTCTGCGCCTCCTGCTCCTTCCTCTCCTGGGCATGCTGCTGGCTCCTCTCCCTCAGGGCGTATCCCAAGGCCAGCAGCCTGGAGTCCACCTTCCGGCTTCTACGTTGTGTCTTTCGCATCCAGGTCTTGAGGTAGCCCAGGTTGCTCTGCACAGTGGCCTGTGACTGGTTGACCACCAGAGCCAAGGCCTGGCTCTCCTGGGCCAAGCTCTGGAACCGGGCATCAATGTTGTAGGACAGGTTGTAGTTGCTGGCGATGGCCTGCAGGTGTGTTAAGATCACCTCCTGGAACCTCTGAAACTGCAGGGGACACATAGCAGCCTTGGGGGTTAGGGCCCAGGAGGGCACGGAACAAGCCTTCCCTGCCATGCTTCTGTGGCACCTACCATGAGCCAGCCAATCACAAAGACCAGCCCCATCCCAAGCTCAGAGAGGAGGGGACCAGGCCAAGGTCACTTGGCTGCACTGTGTTGGGTAAGGGCTCCAGACCCACAGCCTGGCCCCCCACTCTTCACCCCTGACCCTCAGGGTCCTCCCTGTGAGTGGACAGACACCAGGAAGGGCTGAGTGAACCATTTATATGGGTCAAAGCGGGGAGCGCTTGAGGCAGGCCTGTCACATGCAGGGCCCTTGGGAACTAGCTACGGACCCACATGGGAGTGTCCCCTCCATGACAGACCCAATACCTTACCCCCATGCCCAGTGCCGCTGTCCCATCTTGCTCCCTTGCCCTCTCTTCCCCCAACAGCACCAGCACCAGCACCAGCACAGCTTTAGCTGCTCCCCTGTGGACTTCCTACTCCTCTCAGCCCCTGACTCCCACCGAACCCCAATGTGGTCAGAACCCTTACTTGTCTTCACAGTTTGGCCCAGGAAACCTTTCTGCTGGTCTCCAACTATAGGCGAAAATTACATCAGCTGATAAAAAGAACTACAAACTCCATGTCTGTGTCCCCAGAGTGCCAGTGCTCACTACCCCATTTCTGTAACGCCTGCCTTTCCCCTGTCATCAATTTAAAAAGTAAATTGCATTGCAGTGTGGGAATATTTACCTGCTCCTCCAGTCTACGGAGTCTCTCAAAAAACGGTTTTCTTTGCCCTATAGGGCCAGCTTCCTGCGACAAAGCCCCATGCAGATAAACAAGCACAAAAATATGGAAAAAAGACAGGGACTTCTTTCCTGGGCAGCCCATTCTGAGACAGAGGAGAGGCAGGAGTTGCCTCCAACTTGTAGGATGCTGCTGCCTGCTTTGTGCTCCTGCCTCAACCTATGCTCCCTCCAGCCCTCAGAGGAGAAGTTTTCCTTCAACTCTGGCATGGAGTCAGGTACTTCCTGTCACTCGACGAAAGGCATTTGTCTCCCAGCCCACGGGCTCTGAAGATTTGGAGGTTCCCAAGGAGACAAGCTTAAAACAGATGTAGTTTCTTTGGAAAATAATTCTACGGGGTGGAAACTCTGTTCCTGCTGGCTCAGAGGTGGACAGTGGTGATTGCTTTAGCAGGAGCACATGGACTCATGTTCCCACCAAAGGAAGTTAAAGCAGGACAGGGAACCTGGCTGGGGCCAGGGAGTCCTTGGATCCAAGTCTGCTGTGATGCCCAGCATCTTACCATGAACAGGGCATCCTGTGAAGACATCTCTCACTTGGATAAGACAAAGGACATGGGATTGGAAGCCACTGTACTTTGTTTTTGGGAACAGGTTGTATAATGGGCTGCACGGTGACCCCCCACCCCTAAAGTAGGTGACCCCCCACACCTAAAGTAGGTCCAAGTCTTAACCTCTGTACTTGTAAAAAGGACCTTATTTGGAAAAGGGTCTTTGCAGATGTACAATAGTCCCCCTTATCCATTGCTCTGTTTACTCTTTTTTGCTTAATATGAAATCTCAGCCAAGGATCGCCAGATACTTGGAAGTTTCTGACAGGAGTGACAGAAATTTGCCCAAACAGAATAGGAACTCAGGAGATAATGCAGAGCCCAAGGGAAAGCTCAAAAAGATTTCTAATCAATATCCTTAGAAAAATAAGGAAAGCTTTGTGTTTTCAAGGCAAGAAATGGGTGCTACGAAAAATGGAATAATCAGAAAGGGAGAAGTTGCTCTTGAAAATAAAAACTGTGATTTGCCCCTCAACAAACAGCTGAAAGGCAAAACTAAAACAATTGCCCAGAAAGTAGGGCAAAAAGACAAAGAGATGGAAAAGAAGAGAAAAAACATAACACTTGAGATCAATCCAACAAAAATAAACTGTAGGAGTGAAACTAAAGAAAATGGGTGGAAGACATTGTTAGGAAGATTATCCAGGAAGGTGTCGCAGACAAGGGCATCCGTTATTTTCAAGACCACGTGCCAAAGAGCACTGGGTCAAGGAAATGGCAGCTGACCCCAAGGCTCCTCTTATGAAGTGCCAGAACACCTCCGACAAGGAGGAGAACTTAAAAGTGTCCAGAGAGAAAACCTGGTCACATGGGGAGGACTGAGGCATTCCCCAGAGAACTGTTGGCAGAAGCACTGGCTGGCAAAGACAGAGGACATTTCTAAGTGAAAATGGTTTTCATTTAAAATGGTCCGACAAGCTCAGATGTAAATTGACCTGAAGCTAAGAATGAGGGCATTTTTCAGACATGTAGAGGCTTAAGAAATTATCTTCCATGCACTGTTCTGTGAGAGTTACTGAATCAACAGGAAAATGGGAGAATAAAGGATGACTGCAGTTGCTGTAGGAACTGCAGAGTGAGGGCTTTAATCCAGGAGTGGACTGGGAGGAATCCCCAGAGAGTCCCAGGAAGGCATCATCCTCGACTACCTCACTCCTTGTCACACCCCACATCCAATCAGCTGTACTCCACAGAGACATCCCAGTTTAACCAGTTTTCACCACCTGGCCCACACCTGTTTTCACAACGGCCACCCAGCTGGGCTGCCTGCACCCGTGGTTGCCCCCTACCGTCCATTCTCCCAACTGCACCCAGGGTGGACATTTTAAAATGAGACCGCCCTTAGTTACTCATTTCTTACTCCGCCCAATTTTTCGTATCACTATTTGCCATTTGACTATTGCTCAGGTACTTTAGTTCCCTCCCTGCTACGTGAGGAAGGACTTTATCTGCTTCATTCTCTTTCCCGGAAGAGTGTCTGCTGCACGCAGCAGGCATTTAATTATGTTGAATGAGTAAATGTTTCCCAGATTCCTCCACAAGGACCATCCAGGCTAAAATGGCACCTCTCTGTGAGGTCTTCCCAGATCACTCCCCGATGCTGCCCATAGGCGCTTCTGCAAAGACGGAAGGTATTACCTAGATGCGTTGTGCATTATGAGAGCCAACAGCTATATGTGGCTATCGAGCCCTTAAAAAGTGGCTGGTGCGACGAAGGAACGGACTTGTGCCTTTTATTTGATTTCAGCTAATTTCCATAGCCACCTGTGGCTGGTGGTCACATCCTGAACGTGTAGTTCCTAATCCAGGACCCCGTCTCATTTGCACCGCTACGTTCATGAATCCCCGAAACCGTCCCCGTTGTTATTGCTTCCTTGTCTACAGTGCGTTTTCTTATAAGGGTTGCGGGTCCTGGAGAGCTGGGTCTTGCCTCCAGGATGGGGATGCTGGACGGGGAGCGAGGCCGAACACAGGGTCGGTCCTCAAGTAGGAATGGTGGAGGCGCGCACCGCGGCGCACGAGAGAGAATTGGGTCTCTGGAGCTCAGGTGGGCTGGAGGTAGTGTTTCCGGGAAAACACTGACCCGGAGGTAGAGGTAGGACCACCCGGCAGCTCACTGAGAAGCCGGATCTAAACCAATTTGGAGAGCGCGGCCCCGCCCCCACAGGCCCTATCCCGTTGGGCGCAGGCTCCGTCCCCATCCCGCGCAGGCGCAGGTGCGGCCGTTCGTCCCGCGCCTCTTCCGGCTCACTAGCTTCTCCGCAAGATTCGTCACGATTGGTCAGCTAAGACCCCTAGACCCGAAGAAATTCAGTGGCGGGTCTGCCTGGACCGAGGAGCTCGCGCTCCGCGGCCGCGCGCGCTATTAACTGGGTGCGGAGCTGAGCCTCGGCGGCCACAGCGAATCAGCTGCGGCGGGTTCACAGCGACGGAGCGGGTTCTGGGCTGGCTTGTTGCCACCCCCGGGACTGAGCGGTTGCGCGCCGTTCCGAGACCCCTGCCCTCCCCCCGACGCCGTCTTCCAACCCCCGAGACCCCTTCCCATCCCACGAAGCCCCTTCCTGTAACGCCTCGAGGTGGGCTTCGGGCGCACGTTTGGTAGGGGCGTGGGACGGGCCGGTCGCTGGCGTGTTAGCCGGCATGCACACCGCGTACGGGAGCCCGCGTAGACCAGGCTGGGTCGCGAAACACCAGGCTTTTGAGGACACTTTTGGGTCCCTAATCCAGCCTTATCAAGAGGCTGGATGCACAGGTGACAAACTGGTGCCTACTTAATGTTACTTAGTCCTGCAGAGGCGCCCGACCCGAAATAAATACTCCCTTAGACGGTTGTGGTTTGGCGGAAGGAAGGGAGTTTGGCCAGGTGAACTAGAGAGGGGTGGTGCATCAGGGGTTTGGAAGTGCATTGATCGGTGTTTGTAGACCACGGTCTCGGCACAGTTGATATTTGGTTTGGATAACCCTCTGTTGGGAGGGGGGCTGTCTGCACAGGGGGACTGTACAGATGACGTCTTTACTGTCTTGTGCATATAGAATGTTTACCAGCATCCCTAGCCCGTACCATATTTAGTTGTGACAACGGAAGATGTTTCCAGTTACTGTCATGACTCCTTGGACAGGTTGCCACCCTGCTGTAGAGGGCCTGATAGTCCTGAAAAGGACTCTTGGTGGAAACTGTCAGATGTGGGAGGGGAAGACAGCAGGGATGAGAGGGTGGGGAGTTTCTGAGAGTACATGAAAAATGCTTCCTTATCCAAGACTGGATTCCATGTACATGCCCATGGCTGCATGCACTTCTCATGTCCTTTCCTGTGAACAGGATGGATCCAGGGCTCTCTTCAGTTCAGCTTACCATCCGGGAGGCTGTTCACACCCTTTCATCTTCTGAGGATGGTGGCTGCATCTTCTCCACCCTGGGGTCCCTGAAGCGGTATCTCGGAGTGACGGAGAACCCAGCCCTCCCTGAGGAGCAGGAAGAGTTTTCCAGGGTCCACTTCGCTGCCTTTCTCAGATGTCTTGTTGGCAAGCTGAGTCCAGACTGGCTGGAGCTGCTGCCCAGTGGCCAGTTGGAGGAGTTGTGGGCCAGCTTCTTCCTGGAGGGCCCCGCTGATCAGGCCTTCCTGGTGCTGATGGAGGCCTTTGAGGGTGCTGCTGGGTGAGTGGGGCCGGGTCTGAATCCGGGGTTGCTTGTCACATCCAAAGCGTAAGCACGGCCTGAAGGATTGCAAACCAATGGCAGGGCCCCTGAAAATTAAAAGCAATTTGTGTTAATCTTTGAAATGGAAGAGCCCTTGTTCTTGGTCCTGTCCCTGATGTGTGAATAGGAGAAGGAAAGGAGCAGGAGTGTTTGAGTCCCTGTGGCTGAGGCAGTGGGTTAACTCCAGACTGAGGTGACATGGGTGGAAGTGCATCACCATCCTCTTGGCACTGTCCTTCACCCTGTGGCCCCCAGCTCTGCAGTGAGGTACCCAGACATGACAGCAACCTCACAGGACCCCGTGCTTGGAGTGGTTCCCAGATTCCGCATCAGATCGTGGGACAGTCCTTGCGGGGACGCCTTGTTGTAGGAAAACTGGGTTTTCAGCTATTGCTGAAAAAAGCAAGTACCATGTGAAAACCACTGCCAGAAGAGGGCAGTGGTGTCCAGCGTGATTCCAAGGTAGGAGGCTGCAGTGTGCTCAGCAGGTGCTTGTGTCCCACTTAGTAGTGAGATTTAAATACTCTTTCTTTCAATGTATGTGGGGGATGAAATGGCCAATTAGGTTGTTGGGATTACCTGTTTAATAACGGCCATTACTACTTTTGGCCGAGGATGCTGAGGATGGAGGGGCTTAGGGCTCTGCCCATCACACCTGCTCTTGGTTCAGTCCCAGTTTCCGTCTGATGAAGATGGCGCGGCTGCTGGCCCGGTTCCTGAGCGAGGGCAGGATGGCTGCTGTCATGGAGGGGCAGTGTCGGCAGCAGACAGAGCTGGCCTTTCCGCTGCTCCAGGAGGCGCTCCTAATCAAGGTGGTGGGCTTGCCCGACCGCCTGGGCAACTGTCTACAACATGAGAATTTGGCTGAGTTCTTCCCTCAGAACTACTTTCCTCTGCTTGGGGAGGAGGCCATACGGGTGCTGCAGGCGGTCGTGGACTCTCTCCGAGGTGAGGGCCCCTCCACGTGTCCCTCTTACACTCGTTTTCTCGGGCTGCCATGCTCTCCACCCCTTCCTGGCCTCTGGGCATTTTACCGTCTCTGGGTGGTGCCCCTGGTAGGTCAGAAGTTGTCTGCTGTTTGGGGTGGTATTGACCCATATGATAAAGTTTCACCCACCTCTCGGCTGTTGACCTTGGAAGTGGAGCTGACTCTTGATTTCTTTAGTTCTTGGGTAGATATTGGCGAAGTCAGCCAGATGGCACTGCTCACTGCTGGGCCCTTACTCAGTGTCAGTGGGAATGTCCCCAGTCTGAAAAGTGGAATTCTTAGTGTGATGAGGGTTCACCATACTTGGCTCTTAGTGAGGGTATGCTCATCTTTGTTACTGGTCATTGTGGGAGTGGCTTCTTGCTCACCCTCTCATCACATAGTCTGAAGCATCAGCTGTGGGGGCAAGTGTCTTGTCTGGGCGTGTTTAGTGCTCTAGCAGCTGAGGTTGTGAAGCTGGTGCCAAGGTGGGCGCTGCTCGAGGCGGTTTACACCTGTCGTTTCATGGAGTCCCGGGACCCTCCTCGAGGGAGGCACCATCACAGAGACCCACAGCGAGGAGAGGTGTCTGCATGTATCTCTCCGGGTCTCCCAGCCCCGCTGCTTTTTGCTGGGTGATGCCTCTAGGTTGTTCCAAAGGTATCTAGAATGTATGTAGTCTGCTTCACTGTGCAGTGGCCATGCAGATGCCCGTCTTCAGATCACGAGCCCCACATTTCCATCATTTCCCCTGTGCATATAGGTCCTGTCTGAATCCTGGTCAGCTCCATCATCCTGGCTCTTCTAGTGGAGCTGGTACCACCCACCCTCTCCTTGTTCCTGTGTCCTTGTTTCCTCTCTTCCTCCCTGTGGGCGGCTCAGAGCCCCACCTGCCCCTACAAGTAGCTGACCGTGTTGGCCACGTCGCTGTTGGTGCTTCTTCTCCTGGTGCTATCATACTTGTCCCTACTTAGGAGAATCATTATAATGATTAAGTGGAGGAATGTGTATACAACTATTTTTTCTAAATCCTCACTGAAGAATATATATACACACACATACGCACACACACATGTGTGTGTTTTACTGATTTCTGAGAGAGAGATAGGCAGGCAGACATCAATGTGAGAGAGAAACCTCGATTGGTTGCCTCCTGTATGTGCCCCAACTGGGGACTGAACTTGCAACCTTTTCGTGTATGGGACAATGCTCTGACCAACTGAGCCACCCAGCCAGAGCTGTGTGTAAATAGTTATTGTCATTGGCCCTTCAAGTTAGAAACAATCCTATGAAGATTACAGTTCAATTACATTGAATAAGTTGGCATTTTTACAACATGGAGTCCACCTGCCCAGGAATGAGTTTTGTCCCCACTTGTCTGATATTCTTTGATAGCCTTAACACTGCCCTCCTTTGAAATCTTGTTTTCCTTCCTGTCCCAGGTGGCTCGGACTGTTCTGTCTCTTTCGTGTCTCAGGTCCTTGGGAAAGTCTGTGTCTACGGGAGGCAGAGTGAGTGTTTCCAGTTTTGAGAGAAGCCACAGCGTGCTCTGGCCTTCTCCTCCCTCGTAGTGGCTGTCCTGGGAGGCGGTGGGCAGCATGTTTCCCTGGCGGAGGGTGGGAGCATTGCTGTGTGTCCTAAAACAGCAATGGTCCCCTTGCCTGGGCCTGGCCATGGGTGAGCTGATGTCAGCTGTCCAGGGCCCCTTTGCAGGGGCTTGGCTATGCAACTGGTGGGCCTGTGGGCTGCAGACACTGGATGCCTCACGATTCTGGGCTCAGAGGATCTCCTCTGTTTGCTTCCCCTCAGAGGAGATCCTGGGTGTGCTGGTGCCCAAGCTGACAGCACTCACCCAGGGCAACTGCCTCTGGCAGCGGGTCTGCTGGCGCCTGGTGGAATGCGTGCCCGACCGGGCCATGGAGGCTGTGCTGACAGGGCTTATAGAGGCTGCCCCCGGGTAAGAAGCAAGGCATCCTTCTTGCTGTAAGAAGGTGGAAGGTGGGGGTGCAGATGACGTCTTTACTGCCATCCCTTTGTATGTAGTTGGTTTCTGGCCCTAAACAGGAAAGGCTGGCCACCCCTACCCTAGGTGAAGTATTTAACCCTAGATGTGTTCAGAGCAGGGAAGGGATGCCCTCTGGCATTGAAGTGCCGGGTTCTCCTTGATTCCCACATTTATCAGGAAGAGGGAGAATCAGGATCCATTCAGAGCTGAAATGGTCACCTGGGCTCCCCATGGTTGGTATGGAGCCCTGGATCCAGCCCGATATGTTGAAATTCCCTCTCCCCTCAACTGTGCCTCACAGACCTGAGGTCCTCTCTCGACTATTGGGGAACCTGGTGATGAAGAGTAAGAAGGCCCAGTTTGTGATGACCCAAAAGCTTCTGTTTCTGCAGTACAGATACACGGTGAGAGTGCCAGGGTGTGGACTCAGGGCTGCCTCAGGTCCCAGACAAATGACTGTAGCAAGTGTAGCTGGAGCAGTGCTCAGTTGCCTGGGAAACATCGCTGTCCTTCAGCCTAGACCCGTTCCCGCTGCAGGAATCCAAGGCAGACACACCTGGGCCCCTGGGCTCTCTTGGTCAGACAGGTGGCAGGTGGGTGATATCTGCCTGGCGGACAATGATGAGATGCCTGGCTTCTCTTGCAGACGCCTGTGCTGCAGAGCCTGCTGGGGTACCTGGCCATGGACAGCCAGCGGCGCCCACTCCTTGTAAAGGCAAGTCCTGTCTGGCTCTCAGCCCCTGCAGTGTCCCAGGACCACCTTCTGATGGGACAGGGAGTGAGCACCTTCCTGCCTGGGATGGCGGGGTGGCAGGTGGGGCTGTCTGACAAGGCCAGGGCTGTGTTGCTCACCAGGCCCTGAAGGAGCTCCTGGAGATGTGGGGCAGCAGCAGTGCCATCCGCCACACACCTCTGCCACAGCAGCACTATATCAGCAAGGCCATCCTCATCTGCTTGGTGCACCTGGGGGACACGGAGCTCCAGGACAGCCGGGACGGTGAGCAGGTGGTGCGGATGCTCCATCCTCCCCCCTCCCCCCTCCCCCCTTCACTGAGCCCGTGCTCAGTGTGCGTATGTCGGTGCTTCCAGAGTTGCTGGCCAGTCTGATGGCAGGAGTGAAGTGCCACCTGGACAGCAGTCTGCCTGCTGTACGCCACCTGGGCATGATTGTGGCGGAGGTGGTTAGTGCCCGGATCCACCCCGAGGGGCCTCCCCTGAAGTTTCAGGTGAGCAAGAGCTGTGCCAGCGTGATCTCCTCAAGCTGCTGTCACTCCAGCCCTGATGTCACCTCACCTTCCTGGGTCCATGGCCATGGAGCATCTCTCTGTTAGTGTCAAGTCGGCCTCGGCAGCCCTGCTGAGGGTGCATGGCTGAGAGAGGAATGGAGGTGTAGCCCCTCAGCTGTGCTTGTGCAGGTCCCGCAGGTGTACCCTGGGCGTTTAACTCGCAGACCTTGTTAGGGATCCCCTTCTCTCCATCTGCTGAGCCCTTTGGGGCATCCTCGGGGGCATTGCCAGGTTTGCTCTGTCCCGGGGGATTCTCGGATCCCTCAGGAGGGGTAGGGCCCTTTAGGCTTCAGCACACCTGGTGCGGCCTTCTGCCGAGGTAGAGACTTAGGAAGTTACTCTTGAAACGCTCTGGCTGTCGGAGACTGGAGGTGTGTAGACTTGGGCTGCAGTGGGAAGGCCTTGAGGGGACCTTGCTCTGATGCTCAGGCTGGTCACGTCCCAGCTGACTCCAGGTCTTTCGTGTTGCAGTACAAAGAGGATGAACTGAGCTGCGAGTTGCTGGCCTTGGCCACATCCCAACCTGCTGCTGACAGCTCCTTGGAGGCGGGGTGAGGTCTCCCCACCCTGAGCTCTGGGCACGGTTAGCGAGATGGGGGCATTTTCAGTATGTGTGTTAGACTCTGTCTCATCATCTTGGACTTGCGTTTCTGAGACAGACGCTAAGAAGACGAGAGTGGTGGTAGAAGGAGCGTTTCCTTGGGAAACATAGGTTCTGGGACCAGAAACTTGCGAGGGTGTTCCTGAAGGGCTCCTCCTTGTTTCCCAAAAGCACATCGATTGCTGCAGTCACCACAGAGACGCCTGACAAACAGACTGTAGATGGAGGAGTCCCCCAGGTCCGACCAGAGGGCTCTGAGTCCGAGCTTGACAGGTAGGGCGGAGCTCTTGGGCGGGAAGACACTGAGGCCCAGGGCAGTTCCATGCCGGTGTCGCAGCCCCTGAGGTGAACTCAGGGCTGATGGGCCTGTCTTGAGACGATGGGTCAGCCTACAGCACTGCACTGGCTCTGAGCTTTCTCCAGTCTTTTTTCCAATATGAAAACCTACATAGAGGGGCTCAGCTTCACTGCAGCCATAGCCCGTCAGCTGTTCTTGAAGCTTCAGGGACTGGGAAATGAATTTTGGTGACTCAGGAGCTTGTCCTGGTTGTAGAGGGTATCCAACCTCAGCTCTCAGGAGTTCCCTCCCTGCCTGTTGTCTACTCCTGGGTGACCAGTAGGCTCCTCATGTCTCTGCTCCACAGCGATGATGAGTTTGTCCCCTACGACATGTCAGGAGACCAAGAGCTGAAGAGCAGCAAGACGCCCAAGTATGTCCGGGACTGCATTGAAGGTGAGCCTCTCCACGTGGCACGGACCCTTGCTGAGCACCCTGTCGTGAGGCCTCAACCCCGAGCATGGCCTGGCCCTGGGGCGGCTGCGCCATGGGACCTGTTCATATTCTAGGGGTTCACTTGCCTTCGGCTCAGGGCCCAGGCCCTGGCTGCCAGTTCTGCTGTGGTCGGGGTCAGGGCCTAGGAATAATGGAGGCATATCTGGGTTCTGTGCAGCCCTGACCACGTCCGAGGACTGTGAGTACTGGGAGGCGGCCCTGCGGGCCCTTGAAGGGCTGATCTTCAGGAGCCCAGCTGCCACTCGGGAGGTGAGCAGGTAGAGGGGCTGGGCTGTCAGGGTCATGGGAGGTGGGCAATGTCCTGGGAGGAACATAGGCCTTGAAGGAACCTGGTCTGGCTCATGTATGTTCGGTGGCTTTGTGTCCCCCTAGGAGGCCTGTGTTTGGGATCTACTGGGATGGGAGGTGGAGGACACATAGTCCCGGGCTCTCTGAGGTGCGTCCCTTCCGTTGTAAGGAAAGCCAAGGACTGCAGGGGGCCTGAGACAGGTCTGTGGACTGAAGGCACCCTGACCACCTGACCACTGTGTGCAGGTGAGCGTGGAGCTGGCCAAGGTGCTCCTGCACCTGGAGGAGAAGACGAGTGTGGTGGGATTCGAGGGGCTGCGCCAGAGAGCCCTGGTGGCTCTTATAGTCACAGACCCAGCCCGGGTGAGTGCCGGTGGCTCTGGGGTACCAAGGTCATGCCCCTTGATTTGTGTCTGTGTTGGGGCCCTATCTCCAGGGACGTGACCCATTGACCTCTCATCTGCCTGCCTTAGGTGTCGGAGTACCTGACCTCACAGTTCTATGCTGTCAATTACAGCCTCAGACAGCGCATGGACATCCTGGACGTGAGTGACTTGGGGTCCCTGTCCCACTGGTGAGGCCCAAGCTGCCCCGATGGGGAAGGGGCCAGGCCTAGTGCGAAGCCAGGGAGCAGGTGTTGGCCAAAATCTACGTGGGCTGGACCAGAGGCCTCCTGAACACCTTGTCACTGGGACCTGCATCTGTCTGATAAAAAGGAAGGAAATTCTGATACCTGCTACAATGTGGATGAGTCTGGAGAATGTTATGCTAAGTGAAATAAGCCAGAAACAAAAAGGCAAATACTGTATGACCCCACTTACATGAGGTTCCTAGAGGAGTTACAATCTTAGAGACAGCGTAGAATGATGGAGCCACGGGCTGCGGCAGGGGATGGGGAGTTGGTGTTTAATGGGGCAGAGGTTCATCTTGGGAAGCTGGGAGCTCTGGAGATGGATGGTGGCGAGGGTTGTGTACTAACAGGAAGTGCGTGTACTTATTGTTACTGAACTGTGCACTTAATAGTGGTTAGGATGGCACGTGTTATGGGTATTTTACTGGATTAAAGCAAAGACTAAGACAACACAAGAAATTCGCCATTTTAGTGTTTGCAACTCAGTGGCGTGTGGTTCATTCACAATGTTGTGTGACCGTCACATCTGTCTACTTTCAGAAGATCTTGCATCACCCTCAGAAGACAGCCTGCGAGCACTCACTCCCCTTCCCCAAGCCCCTGTAACCCACTGGTCCACTCTTGTTCCCTGGATTTGCCTGTTCTGGGTGCTTCCTGTAAGGGATGTCGTACTTGTGGTCACCTGGGTCTGGCTTCTTTTACTTGCACGTTTTCAGGGCCCATCCATTTGTAGCCTTCATTACCTTTTCCTGTGAGGCACGGGGAAGGATTGGATGAGCTTTGGGAAGAGAAGTTGCCTGAAAAGGGAGCGGAGGTGCGGACTGGTCACCAGGAAGCATGCCCACCTTTCTCTCCTGTGCCCCCACAAAGTGAAGTGACACTGAGATACTTGGAACTGACTACGTGGTTGCCGAAGGGATACTTGGTTTACCTTAAACTAGAAAATCTTATTTCCTAGAGTGATGGTGGCTGCCCTGCGTCTTTATCTCCTCTAGGTCCTGACCCTGGCAGCCCAGGAGCTGTCTCGGCCTGGGCGCCTCGGGAAGACTCCCCAGGGTGGCTCCCTGGGCCCCACCTGCCAGCCCAGCTGCGCTGTGGCTCCCACCTGGCGAGCAGTGGTGGATGAGAGGGTCAGGAGGAAGACGCGGCGCTTCTTGAAGGTCAGCCAGGACTCGGGTCAGGTCTTCGTGGGTGGGGACTTTGGGCAGGCTGGTTGAGCGGTTGGCTGACTCCAGGTGCTATCAGTGTGGAGGGGGTGGCTCCGGTGCTGGTGTTCTGTGAAGGGAGAGTTTTTGGCACAAACGGAGTGACTTGACATGCTGTGGGGCATCAAACTGAACTGGTTCTAAGATGATTGCAGAATTAGGTGTGAAAAAAAGCCCCAAGAATTCTCATCAACAGCAGATGACCTGGTATGGGCTCTGTTGTCAGGTGTCCTGCCTAGGCTAGGACTGACATTGGCCCCTAGGGACATTTGACCACATCTGGAGACATTCTTGGTTGTCACGGGGATGGATGCTACTGGCACCCAGCTGGTGAGGTCCAGGGAGACTGCTTACCCTCCCGTGATGCACAGGCTGGCCCTCTGTGAGAATGTCCATGCGGGAGGGAAAGCTGTGCGCCGCGCCCAGCATGGCGCCCCGTGAGAACTGTGTGTTTGGCAGGGCTCTCCCAGGCAGGGACCCACTGGCAGCCCCAACGAATTCAACTCAGTGGCTGGCTACTTCTTCTTCCCCCTCATTCAGGGTTTTGACAGGTGAGTGGGAAACCTGCGATTTGGGAAACGTGAGCCCTGGATACCTTTGAGGACAGGAGGCTTCGCAGGGTGGGGTCTGAGGTGGGACTTTGGGTGACAGCAGGATCACGACTTCAGTTATGGTTGTTCATGGCTCAAATGATGCAGTAAGGGCATTAGGTGTCACGTTTTCTGTCACAGATGTCAGGTCTGTTGTGGGGCCAGAGTCTGGCTGTGGTCCCTCGATGCTGCAAGTGTTCTGCCTACCCTCCCTTTGCCTTTTGCCTCCTTGTCCAGCCTCCGCCTGAGTGGGCTATTGACGTCCCCTTGGCTACCGCCACAGAGGGTGTGATGCTCTCGTGATGGTGGGGAGGGATGGGGGCTGCCACCTTTGCCATTTGTGGTCCTGCCGGGGGCAGCCTTATTTCCCTCAAGTGCCATGGCCCCTCCTTCCTGGCCTGGACCCTGGCTTGTGCCAGGCAGCCTTGCAGAGTGACTGTGTGTGTCTGTCTGACATCTTTTCCTTATGACTCTGGGTGCCATATGGAGGTAGGCAGTGAGGAGCAGCATGAAGGGGGAGGGATGCCCATCGGTGGCCCAGGTGTTGGCTGAGTGCCAGACTTGCGCCATCCGCCTGATTGTTCTGTAGGCCTCTGGTGACCTTTGACCTTTTGGGAGATGATCAGTTGGTTCTCGGAAGACTGGCCCACACCTTAGGGGTTCTGATGTACCTGGCTGTGAACACCACGGTGAGCTGGGAGATGGCACCTGACGGCCCCCACTTTGGTGGAGTGTGCACCAGTGGTTTGTCCTTCCCGTGGTCCTCACTTTGGCCCTGGGGATAGGAGTGTTTGAACCTGAGGAAAGTGTCCAAGGTGGGGACTGCTGGTGCTGGGACTCCTGCCCACTGGCCCCTGTTGTTTCAGGTGGCTGTGCCAATGGGCAAGGCTCTGCTGGAGTTCGTGTGGGCCCTTCGCCTCCATGGTGACATGTGAGTGGCCAGTGGACTGAGGGCATTGATCCCATGCGGACAGTGTGGGGACGAGGGGGGATCTGAATCCTGGAATGCAGACATCGGGAGGCTGGTGGCGGCTCCTGGGAATGGCCAGGAGACCTCTTGGCCTGGCACTAAGAAGGAAGGGGGCTAGGCAGGACCAGGCTTGCTTTTGTTGCCTGCGTGGCTGCTGTGCTCAGAGGAAAATCAGGGTCTCCCTGGCTAGACTATGGCTCTTTGAGGCTTAGCCCTTCGCCTTGCTCAGCAGTTATGTGCGCCGGGGCTTGTTGTTCGCCGTCTCCTCTGTTCTCCTGAGCGTTCCGGCTGAGCGACTATTGGCAGACCTGTCTGACGAGCTGCTGGAGGCCCGGTCATGGCTGGCAGGTGAGCACCCGGCCTCAGGCTGCGGATGGGAGGCTGATGCAGCCTGGAGGGTTCTTCTAGTGGCCGTCAGGGGCATGGGACATCGTGGAGATTCCTAGAGCTGGGTGAGTCCCAGTCTGTGGCCCAGTGTGAGGCCCAGTTGTGTCCCTCCTTGTCCGCACACTTAGTATCCTCCAGTGTGGGGGTGGGAACATGGCTGTTATTGGGGGGTCACTTTGGGGAGTCCTGCACAGGGATCTGAGAGAAGATGCTCTGATATGGGAGGGAGATGACATCTGTATTCATTCTGGAAAATTTCAACTCTTTAGAAAGGGTATAAGACTGGTAAAGTGAGTACTCTCTACCCTCACTGGATTCACTAATTATTTACATATTGTCATATTTTGTTTCCATCTCCCTCACCTACACGTTCTTTTTAAAAAGTCTGTTGTGGGCAGTATAACCTCTCATCAGTAGCCATTTGAGACTGCCCTCAGAGCCAGCACACACACTTCTACCCTCAGGGTTCATGGTTGGGACTGGACTGTTTAATTAGTGGCCACATTGAAGGCCCAGTGGTGCAATGACAGCCTTTTTTTTCCCTTCTGCCAGATCCCGGGTCCCGCCAAGGACCTGTCCTACATCCCCAGCTCCTCCAGTCCACTTGTCCCCAGTGTCTTTGGTCTTGTTGGTCAGTGTACAGAGTACCCCTGTGTGGCTTTCTCTGATTATCATCTCATGTTACATGTGTCAGGATGGTTCTGGGTGATGCCAGGTCTTTCTCAGGGTCACAGGTGTGTGGCATCCAGCATCCCTCATCCCAGGATGGGCTCCATTGTTTTGGACTCCTTCCCTGGGGGGAGAGCTACAACCTTGGAGTGACTCTTTGGAAGGACGTGTGTGTACTCCTTGCAGCTGCCTCCCCACCTGGCTGGAATTCCCAGTGGAGGGGAGCATCACTCCTGTGCAGGGACTGCAGCAAGAGGGTTCTGGGGCTACAGGCCTAAAGCCCAGAGCCGCTGGCCATGCCAGGCCCCTGTGAGGGCTCCTTCAGGAAGACTTAAATGAAGCAAAACTGAAGAAGGCTGGCTTGTTCAGCACCATATAATCCTGCCTATGTTCTGCTTTTATTTTCATCTTTGGCAGATGTGGCTGAGAAGGACCCGGACGAGGACTGCCGGATGCTGGCAGTGAAGGCGCTGCTGCTTCTGGAGAAACTCAAAGACAAGCTCCTCCCACTGCCTTCTCCGTAGTCCCTTGCCGCCATTCCTGCTGGAAGAAGGCAGGCCGGGAGGGCTGCGCACAGGGCCTGAGGAGCCAGGCTGACCCAGGCGCTTGTGGTGCAGCCACTTGAGGGATGGGCCGTCTCCCCGGAACTGAGTGTGCAAGCAGGAAGGCCCGTGCCCGCGCTGCTGCTCGTTGCGCAGAAGGTTGGAGTGCTCAGCTAGAAGTCCACACCCGGGCCTCTGGGTGTCGCCCCCAGTGGCAGAGCATCCTGAACACTGGGGTGGGGGTCCCGAGGAGGGACATGGGGCAGGCTCTGTGGACAGCTGTAGGGGAGGAGGGGGAGGGTGCCGCTGCTCAGGGCCTGGATGTGCTCCAGCGGGAGCTGCCACCATGGGCAAAGCAGTGGACTGCTGAGCCCCTGTGGGCTTAGTATTGCGTCCTGAACCCCTTTCCTCACCTAAAGGCCGGCGATGTTAAACAAACACACACACACACACACACACACACACAAGAAAAGAATAAAAAAGAGCTACAGGCGCTCAAACCCATGCTTTGTGGTTCTCACTGTCTCACTGCTCGGGCAGGGAACTCAGTGCCTAGACAAAGCCTCCAGAGGGGAGACATGAAAAATGTGGGGCAGAACAGGGCAGGAAGGGGACACAGGCTTCTGAGGAAATAAACTTTATTAGAGAGTTTCAGCAGCTGGTGGGTGGTGTCCGAGGTCACCCTCCCCTCGCTATGCATTGCTGCCAGCTCCACCCTCAAACTGGGAACTGGTGACAAATGGCACAGGCTGCCTCACAGAGAGAATCCACCCACCGGCTGCTCTGCTGTCTCCTCAGGAATGGCCCTGTGGTCAGGAATGTGGTTATCCTGCTGAAAAATGTAGGACGCAGTCAAGTAACCTACTTGGATGCTAGGGTAAGGTACAGTGAATATACTAACATCCTCAGTTTGTGAAGTTTTAGAAATTCCTTAGGATTTGGTCTGTACTTGGAGAAAGCTGTGGGAAAAATGAACCAACTCCCTTGACAATAAAGGGGCTAAACCAAAACACAGGACCAGGAACGCAGAAGGAACGGCACACTCCCCTTCTAAGCACACCAGCCTGTGCCCTGAGCCCTACGGCTACGTACTCAGACATAAAAGTTTCTTACAAAAAGAAAGGCTCTTGATAACTACAAAGTTCCAGAAAGCTTTCCCAGCAGCAGGCCCTCAAGGGTCATTCTCAACCTCTTCCATCACCTCCTCATCCACCTCCTTGGCGCCCTCCATGCTGTGGTGGTGGATCTGCTCGGGCACGATGCGTGCTAGAGGGATGCCCAGGCCCTGGTGCACAGCGTCCACGGTCTCCTGGTTCACGTAGTAGGATATCTTGGTGGTGGGAAGTCTTCTCCGCATCTCCTCCAGATACTTGTAAGCCTGTATCACACAGAACAGCCATTGCTGGGTTAGCTCAATCAGAACCAAGGGCCTATACCCTTCGCTGCAGTGAGTCCCGAACAGCTGTCTCTGGAGGTCTGAGGAAAGCTGTCTCTGCTTCTCAAGTGAGGAACTTGGGTGCAATTTGGGACTTCCCAGCATTTCCAAGGGTGGTGGTGTCTGAGGACAGTCCTGCTCAGGCTATGATGGTCAGTGCCGTGAGCTGTGATCAGCACTACCAGCTGAATAGGTACATCCAGCTTCCTGGAGAGCCTGTGTGCAAGCAGCCCATGTATAAGAACCCATGTGTCTTTTGGGACCATGCTCCCTTTAGGATCTGGATATACACACTAGATGCACATAGAGAGACCCCAAGGGAAGGACAGGTTCACATCTACATCTTTTTCATGCACTCTGGGGCATATGCTTGTCTGGTTGGACGGCAGGCAGCAATATGTACATGTTTTGTCTTAATTTATTTTGGCCAAGTATCCAATGTTCCCCAGTTAATTAGGCCTATGATTAATTTGAGTCTCATGTGTGTGGTCCTTGATCTGAGACTGGTAAACTATGGAATTTGTCAGTGTTTTCCTGTGGAACTTCCTCTGGTCCTGCCAGTGGATCATGTGGGGGAGCATGGGGGTGCCACACAGCAGCTTGGGGGTGGGGGGTCTGAGGCAAAACCAGCATGCTTACATCTGCTATGCCTGCTACACCTGCCCACACCTGCCATGCCTGCCCATACCTACTGTGCCTGCCCGTATCTGCTATGCCAGCCTACAGTTGCCATGCTGTGCCTGCACCTGCTAACACTTGCTGTACCCACTCACTCACAGGGAGTGCCACACATAAGCACAAGGAGGGAGGAACAGGGCCTCATGTGGCTTTTAGGGTTTACCCCACAAGGTACATTTTATATCAATTCAGAATGTGACCAAAATTTCTAGGAGCTTTTAATTTATAATGATCAGATCTTAGTATTTCTTAAGGATGATAAAACACTTTTAGAGCAAACTTATTTTGGACAGATATAACTAAGATATTAAAAGTAAATTAAAGATTATAAAGATAAAAATATAAAGAAATGGTTTTTGGAAGGATGGGAGATGGGCAGACCACAGCACCAACCCCCCACCCCGCCAGCCAGGAGTTCACAGACCAGAGGAAGAGGACAGCCACACAAGAAGAGGCTACTTACTGTAGGTGTTTACCACCTGCTTGCTGTGGGCCAAGGGCTGTGCTAGGCACACAGGACACAGCACTAAGAAGACCAAGGCTGGCCCACCGTGGGAGCTGTGGTGAGGGCCGCTGGGCTGAGGCTGGCAGAGAGAGGGTGGAGCCTATGCTGAGGAGGAGGAGAGGGAGGGAAGCAGGAGCTGATGCGGGAAAAACCAAGTAGTCAGAAAGGACCTGGCAGTATAACTCCTTGGTGTGCAGAGCTGATTTCTTTCATAAAGGGGCAGGAGCAAAGTTTCTAGAAAGAATACATGGTCATCAAAGACAGATGAAGGGCAACAAAGAAACGTTACTGGACATCCTGACCCCTGAAGACTGTCCAGCATCAGGCGTCTGTCAGGACTTGACTCTGATGCCAGGGCAGTGAGAACTGACTGGGGGGTAGGAAAATGAAGTAAGAAGTTTGGGAGTGAAACTAAGGAAGGACATCAGAGCAGCAACAAGGGATTTTCTTTGCCCACGAAGAGGAAACTTGTATATGCCTAGGCTTTCTAAATTTATGTATAGATTTTTTAAAATTTAGTCATTAAATCCCACAGGCTTCAAACAAGGGTAAAGACAACAAAAATTTTGTTGAAATACTTAAAATGTGATTTTTCCATTAATTTTGAGGATACAGTGGTCTGTGCATCTCCGCAGTCCAATTTTGTCCCTATTTCACTTTTTCTTCCTTGTTGAGATTAGATTTAGAGTTGTTTTCTCACAACAAAAACATGAGTGAGTGGACTTGGTTGGGGGCAAAGAGGAAATAAGTGCTTAGGTCGGGAAATCTGGGTTTCATGGTGCTGACCTTTCACACTGGGGGGAAGATGCTGATGAATTTTGGAAATTTCCTGTGAATTCTGGAAACCTCAGCCTAATGAGGCTGGCACAGTTCACTAGCAACAATTCTGAAACTAACCTGTCAATACTCAATTCGTGAGCATTTAGGAAGGGGAACTGAGAGATTCTTTGGGGTCACTGCAGTCTCACCAGGAACTATCTGCTGGTTAACTCAGCTGGTGGTCGGAAAAGAGGCTGCAGGTGAAGCATGTATGTCACTTTGGCAAAGTCTATACGACACCCTTTGGAACACCAAGGAAAAATGCAGCCAGGTAGAATCGTAATGTTATTAGAGGATTATGATTAAAAAGAATGAGGAGAGAAGTTTCTGGTAATGGCAGAGTGATTAATATTAGGCCAACCCTTCCAGACACAATGATAAGCTAGGCAAAACATAAAAGGCACTGGAGAACAACCACGGGCCGGAAGATGGGAGGAGCTGACATTTGGCAAGAAGGGAGGGGCATGAGAGGTGAGTTTCCAGCTAACTGTAACTTTTGTCACCTGGGAGGTGACAGGACTACTGTGAGAAGCTAAAAGGCACATAGAAAACCATACCCTTAATGGCTTAAAAAATGAGAATCAGAATTGGGGGTCAACCATAATAACAGCTAGAATGTGAGGAAATATTGGAAAAGAGAGTCATCGAGGGAGAGCCCAAATTCTGAGTGTGAACCTGCCCTGGTCTCTGGGAGACCCTACACTCTTCACGTAGTGGGGACAGGGGCAGACTCCAAGGAGCCACACCAAAGCTAAGTATTTAGCAGAGATTCTAGCAGCTGCCCACCACAGGGGAGAATTTCAACTCTGAGTTGAGCAAAGATGATTACAGAAAAGGACAGAAAGGAGGGAGGAAGGGAAGGAGGAAGGGGAAAGAAACAAACTGTAATACTCATTGGAGGGACATAATGGAATCCAGCGTCTCTTATTGGATAACATGGTATGTCCAAAATATAATAAATAAATAAATAAGTAAATAAAATCGCTAGGTTTAAGAAGAAACAGGAAAACTTGACCTATACTCAAAAAACAAATAATGGTTCTGGCTAGGTGGCTGAGTAGGTTAGAGAGTCGTCCTGATACACCAAGGTTGCGGGTTCGATTCCTGGTCAGGACTCATAAAGGATCAACGGATGGGTAAAGAAGTGGAACAACAAATCAGTGTTTCTCATTCTCTCTCTCTCTCTCTCAAACAAACAAAGACAAACAATGGAGACCAACTCGGCATGATCCAGATATTGGAGTTATCAGCAAAGACTTTGGAGCAGCAATTATAACTATGCTCAAGTATATCAAGGAAAATTGTTTTTAATGAAGGAACAAATAGGAAATTTTAGTAAAGAAAGAAAAATAAACTAAGTTTAAATTCTAGACCAAAAAAATATAAACTCTAAAATAAAAAATTTGCTGAAGAGGTAAACAGAAGATTGAAGATAGGTGAAGAAAGTCGATGTACTTGAAGATAAGTCAATATGTTATCTAATTCAAATGACAGAGAAAAAAGATCTAAGACAATTACAAATGTGTTTCCACTTGTATAAAAGGCCCGAAGATTTAACTGAAGTCCCAGAAAGACAGGCAGAAAAAAATATTCAAAGGAAAAAAATTACAAATTTCCCCCAATTTAATAAAAGACATACATTTACATATCCAAGAAGCTCAGTATCAATACAGCGAAAATGCCTATGGACATCATCATCAAACTGCTGAGAACCAAATGTAAAGAGAAAATCAGAGGGAGTGAGAGTGCGAGAGACAGAGAGCAGCATTCTTCAGAGTCGTGCAGAGGGTCCTACCTGAGTTTTCATCTGAGTAATGACCAGTGCACGTGTATGAGGAAAGCACCCGAGGCCAGGAAAAGACCCTCCAAAAGGAGCAGGTGGAACAATCCCCGGGACTGACAACACAGGCCAGGGGTAAGTAGTTCACACTCCACCAGCCAGGGTGGGAAGACCTGCCAACACACTGGACACGGGGAGAGTTCTCAGGAGGGCAGCGCTTTGGTAGTGGGGTGAAAGTGGCCCTAGACTCAAGGCTGTTCTGGACCCATCTGACAAAGATTAAAAAGCAGCTACAAAAGGATCAAACTGTTTCCAAGGAACTTACCCTCAACCCAGAACAAAACTCAACAATATTTAAAACAATACACACACACACACACACACACACACAGAGACTCCATCACTCAACAACCTAAAACACAATGTCTGGTATCCAATAAAAAATGATCAAGCACGCAAAGAAGTAGGAAAATATGAACCATAATTAAGAATCAATCAATAGAAACAGGTCCAGAATTGGCACAGGAGACAAGGATTTTACAATAGCTTGTATAAACAGACTTCATATGCTTAGGAAGGTGGGGGAAAGGATAAGCATAATAAAGACAGACAAGGAAGGCAAATGGAAAAGAACCTATTCAGACTCCCAGGGGTGGAAATTATGTCAGATATAAAACATGGGTGGAAGATCAGAAAAGGAAAGCTGGTGAACTTGATGCAATGGCAAAAGCAACTGCCCGAAACGAGAAACAAAAAATTCTGGGGAGAAAGAGAGAGAGAGAGAGAGAGGGTGAGAGAGAGAAGAGATTCATTTGATCCAGGAAACAATATATACGAGTAACTACAGTTCCAGAAAGAGAATAGAAAGGACTAGAAGGGAACTTCCTACAGACTGACAGAAAACACTGGCAGATCATATGTCTGACCAAGGGAATGTATTAGAACATATAAAGAGCACAATTAACAATAAGAAGACAAGCACCCAGTAAAATGATGGAAAAGGATCTGAGCAGTCACAGAAGATGTGTGGACAGCCAGTGAGTCATTATTTAGTCTCTGAGAAAGTGGACATTAGCCCTGACCAGTGTTGCTCAGTTGGCTGGAGTGTCGTCCAGCAGAGTGAAAGGTTGACAGTTCAGTTCCCAGTCAGGGCACATGCCTGGGTTGCGGGTTTGGTCCTTGTCACGGGGCCTACATGAGGCAACCAATTGGTGTTTCTCTCTCAGGTTGATGTTTCTCTCCCTCTCTTTCTCCCTTCCTCCCTGCCCCGCAAAATAATTAGATTGATAAATAAATAAATTAATTAATTAATTAAAAAAAAAAGAAAGTAGACATTAAAACCCCAATAAGATACCACTAGTCACCCACCAGGACGGCTGAAATAAGAGACTGATTGTACCAAATGTTGGCGAAGATGAGGAAACACACTGGTGTGGGCTGTGAGCTAAATTTGTTACTTACATGGAACACTATTTTTATTTGAAAAAACGACTGAAAGATAAACTGGCTATTCAGACTTGGACATGTGGCAGGTTTTTTCTCAAAAGTGAACAAAGAGAAACTGTCAGTTTAAAGTATTTTTGCTAAGGATAAAATTTGAGCTTTCAAACACAAGTTAGAATTTCAGAAACCTTATGTACTGGCCACCATGAGCTGGATGTCTTCACGATACTCAAAGACTTTTCTTTTGATGAGACTGGTGGTCATATTAACAAATGAGATTTTAAAAATACATATAATGAAATGTGTTAACATTTGCATATTTTTTGAACCAAGATTTTGCAAATGACCATCATGATTTTACAAAATCATGTATGTATAAAAGATCCAAGATAGACTAATGGGTTAAATGTAGCAGAGAATGAAAAGTACACTGGGAGGGTTTCAGATTTCTCACTGCAACTAACTTTTATGAAAGTAGCACTTATTGGTGCAAAATCAGAGATCTACAAATATCTGAGAAGGCTATTAAATACCCCTCCCGTCCTTACCTACATATTGGTGTGAGGCTCGATTTTCTTTCAACTAAACCTATTTTACCAAATTGAATGCAGAAGCAGAAACTGAGAATCCAGCTGTTTTCTATTAAGTCAGACATTAAAGAGATATGCAAAAATGTAAAACAATGCTACTTTTCTCACTAATTTTCTTTGTCTTGGAAAATATAATTATTTTTAATGAAAACAGGATTTATGTTAAGATATAGTGGGTTATTTTATTTTTAAGTGAATTAACAAATATTTTACAAATTTATTATTTTTATGGCTAATACAGTAAATTTGGGTAGATAAAACCCACATAAATAGGGTCTTCAATAGCTTTCCTAGGGCAAAGGGGTCCTGAGACAAAAATGTCTGAGACCCACTCTGTTAAACAGAATTATCAGAAACCTTACAAAAGAAAACTCCACACCCAGGTAGGTTTATTTATGCATTCTATCAGACAGTTAAGGAAGAAATGACACCAGCCTTACAAAAAGTCTTTCAGAAAATACAGGAGATGGGTATGCTTCCCAGTGTGTCTGATAAGACTAGAATAACCCTAACATGAACCATGAAAAAGATATTATAAAACAGAAAATAAAGAAAAGTTTGGTAGTTTCTTAGAAAGTTAAACATATGCTCACCCTCTGACCCAGCAATTCAGTGCTCAGGTGTCTTCACCCCTTAGCAATCTTAGCAAGGGGTGAACAGTTAGAATGTCTGCCCCTCTCCAATTGGGTCCAAAAAATACCCATTTCATGTATACAATAGAAATTTAAAAACATACACACAAAATGAATAAATAAATATGGCAAAGTGGGAGAACTAGACTGGTACATGTAAAAAATTGAAACTAGACTACCAACTTACACCACACACCAGATTAAACTCAAAATGGATAAAGGACTTAAATATAAGTTGTGATACCATAAAAGTCCTAGCGGAAAATACAGGCAGTAAAATTTCAGACTATCCACGTAGAAATATTTTTGCCGATCTATCTCCTAAGGCAAGGGAAATAAAGGAAAAAATAAACAAATGGGACTATATCAAATTAAAAAGTTTCTGCATGGCTAAAGAAACCATCATTGAAATGAAAAGGGAACCCATTGTATGGGAGAACATATTTGCCAATGATACCTCGGACAAGGGTTTAATCTCCAAAACATATAAAGAACTCATACGACTCAATACCAGGAAGATAAACAACTCAATTAAAAAAATGGGCAAAAGACCTAAACAGACACTTCTCTAAGGAGGGCATACAGAGAGGGCCATAGGCATATGAAAGGATGCTCAACTCACTAGCCATCAGAGAGATGCAAATTAAAACCACAAGGAGATGTCTCCTCACCCCTTCCAAAACGGCCATTATTAACAAATCAACAAAGAACAAGTGCTGGTGAGGATGTGGAAGAAAGGAACCCTAGTGCACTGTTGGTGGGAATGCAGACTGGTGCAGCCTGTGAAAAACAGCATGGGATTTCCTAAAAAAATTAAAAACGGAACTGCCTTTTATGACCCAGCGATTCCACTGCTGGGATTATACCCTAACAATCCTGAAACACCAATTCAAAAGAACCTATGCACCCCTATGTTCATAGCAGTGTTATTTATAATAGCCAAGTGTTAGAAACAGCCTAAGTACCCATCAATAGATGAGTGGATTAAAAAACTGTGGTACATTTACGCAATGGAATGCTACACAGCAGAAAGAAAGAAGGAACTCCTACCTTTTGCGACACGATGGATAGAACTGGAAACTATTGTGCTAAAGTGAAATAAGCCAGTTGGCAAAAGAAAAGCACCATATAACATCACTTATAACTGGAATCTAATGAATAAAATAAACTAACAAGAAAAGCAGAACCAGAGACATGGAAACATGGAACAGACTGATAACCATAACGGGGCGAGGAAAGAGGGGAGGAATGGTGGAAGGAAGGGATTAGTCAAAGAACATGCAAGAATGACTCATGGACATGGATAACAGAGAGGGGATAGACTGTGGGCGAGAAGGGTGGGCTGGGCGGAGGGGGCGAAATGGAAAAAAACTGGAACTGTTATAGAATAAACAATAAAAAAAGAAAAAGAAAAGAGCAAAAATCTAAATACGGCAAAATGTTAAAAATTGGTGAATCTGGTAAAGTACACAGTTGGGTTCTATTATTCTTGTAACTTCTCAGTTTAAAATTATTTCAAAATTAAAAAGGCTAAAAAAAATCAAAAACAAAAACAGGAGAGGCACCTCCTCCACGGTGAGCTTCCAACTCTTGCAGGCCGAGGGTGGGGCTGCTACAGGCAGGTCCCAGCCTGGGAAGCAAAGCCACTCATTATCCCGAATCCTCACCATCTGGAACTCCTCCATCCGCAGGTAGTGCTCCACCAGGAAGCCACACACGTCCCCGATGCGAACGGTGCTGTCCAGGTCTGGCTCCTCCAGGAGCAGCTCACACTGCTTGACGGATTCCTTGGGGTCCTCGCTGTACATCCTGCCGTGAGCAGAGGCAGCCTAGCCTGAGCCCGAACCCAGGACATGGGCTGCGTATCAGAGGTCAGAGCAGGCCCCCTGCTCCAAGAAGGAGCTCACAGGAACCAAAGGCCAGATCTTTTGTGGAAGTAATTCTCATGAATTAAAATAATTAATGAGTTAATTCATAAATTCGCTCATTCATTTCACAAAAATTTACTGAAGGCTCAGACTGCCAGTACAGCGCTATAGCAAACGTTTGTCAATCCTCGTCCCTGCCCAAGAAACAGTCCAAAGCAGGACAGTGTGATACAGCGGGGGACTCAGGGGGCCAAGGAGGCGGGACAAGAAGTTGGCGTGAACCAAAGCCTGCGCAACGACACATTTGGGGTTTGTCGAAGAGCAGCCAGTGGTATGTGAGTGAAGGCAGGCCAGGCCGGCCTTCCCAGAGCAGGACGTGGCTAGGGCCGCTGGCTGGAGCCTCTGCGGGGGGCCAGCTGGCCTGTTCCTGCCAAGCCCTGACTTGGCCACTCTGGGCAGACCGCCCTATGGCTTCGCGATCCTCTCCACTCCACACACAATGCGCTGCCCCGTGGCTGCTTGGTCCTTGCTGCCCAATTTCCTCCCTTCTCCCTCCTGTATCCCAGGCTCAATAGACATCCCAGAACTTACACATCTTAGGGAGAGTGCCCTTTATTTTATTTTTTTAATTGTATTTTTTGCCCTGGCCGGTGTAGCTCAGTGGATTGAGCACCAGACTGTGAAGCAAAGGGTTGCCAGTTCGACTCCTAGTCAGGGCACACGCCTGGGTTGCAGGCCAGCTCCCCAGTAGGGGGCGTGTGAGAGGCCACCACACATTGATGTTTCTCTTTCTCCCTCCTTTCTCTAAAAATAAATAAATAAAACATTAAAAAAAATTTTTTTTTCTATTACCATTTAGTCCCCTTATGGGAGTGCCCTTTAAAGAGCCTCGCTTAGCATAACAGTGATCAAAATATGTTTGGAACTCTTCTTTCAAAAGTCTGTTCTCAGGTAAGAAAATGCTTTCATTGGTTTAGGCAGAAGTAGGGTTGCTGTGTACACAGTGGGCTCTTGGAAAAGCTGGGTGATTTGCCAATAAATAGAAACTGGTGTCATGTGCAAATTAAGATTTTTGGCCTCTCCTAAATACAGAAAAAATGTGCTGCCCGAGCCCCCTTTCCACAGGCCCTGAGCTGCCTCCATGGGGAGGAACGTGGGTTTCATCACCACAGTCCCCACCACCTCTGGGGTACACTGGGCCCTTCGTTGGAACCGTTCCGCTCGACCGCTGCACACAGATGAGCAAATCCCAGCCTTCTCTCAGACACTCTTTGGACCCAAATCTGCCATCCCTTTCTGTCCCCTAACAGATTTCTCTCTCAATGGTCACTGGTTGTTTCTGGAACAACGTTGCCAAGAATGTGCCTAGGTTCTAAAGGGACCCCCCCGCCCCCAGAGGAGGTCAGACACGAATGAAGCAACAGCAATGCCCCTTGTGTTCCTGTCTAGGTGTCCAGGGAGTTCCTTTGAAGAATATTCACTGGAAATGGAAACTGGGTCTGGTCCCCGGAAGTGAGGGGGAGCCAGGGAATCACAAGGCTCAAGCAAGAGCCTTGGGGGGAGCTCCACAAGGCTCCCCTGGGGCCTGAGCCACAGCGCACCCGGCCTCCCGCCCTCCTGTGGGAACGAACCTGCGGGCCTGAATGAACCGCTTCACCAGTGTCATCTTGCTCTGAAGCTGTGCCAGCTTGGTCTCCTGGTCCAGCGGGCTCTTGGCTTTGGCCTTGGACAGGCACTTGTAGGCCTCAGTTAGCGCCCCATGGGCTTTGTCATAGTTTTGGTATTCATTGATCTCCACCTGAGCAGACGAGACTATCAGGACCCATAGGCCAATGACCCTCCCCTGGGTCCCCTGAACTGCATAAAGGGGCTGTACCTGGGCACAGGCATCGTAAAAACCAGCCAGTAGGTCCAGGGCTCGCCCCTTGGTGTAGAAACTGATGATGTTCTTCATGGTCTCAGGCTCCTTCCGCCAGTCCAGGGACTGTAGGTAGTTGGCCGCCATGATGTAGATTTCCTTTTGCCTTGAGACTCCCGCGAAGAACACAATTTTCTCTGTGTCTCCAGACTTGAGCAGCGCTCTCATGGCCTAGACGGAAAAGGAGCCAGGGTCACGTTAGGAGCACTAGAAGCATGTCACGTCACTGCCCCGCTACAGCAGGCACTGCCTGCTGGGTGCCAGGCAGGAGTGAGCTCGGGGCTCTTTCCCTCAGGCGCCCTTCAGAGCCCAGGCTGGGAAAGCTCATCCCTGTTGTGCTAAACTCAGGACAGATGGAAGACCACGCCTTGGGCATGTGTTCCTGACGTGCGGCGCATGCGACCGTGCAGCCCTCCTCACCTTGAGCTTGTTACCGGCCTGCGTGTACTTCTTAGTGGCCAAATGGTAGTTGCCCTGGCGCACGCAGCAGTTGGCAATCTGTTCCAGCAGCTCACGCCGTGACTCTTCTGACAGATCCGTGCAGTCCTTGGACACAGTCATCTTTTCAGCCATCTCCTCGGTGATGGTCATGTTCTGCGCCAGGCAAAGCTGCAGGGCTTCCTGATACTGGGAAGGTGCCACAGAAACCAAGACAGGGCAGTTACCCTCCCGCCCACCACCTCCTCAGGGGAAGCCAGAGCCAGGCTCAGTGATGGCAGATGACTTTCTCTCATGCTATTAACATTCTAGAATGCAACGAAGGAAATGTGGAGCTCAAAAGAATCTTGTATTTGTTGTGGGAGAAAAAGGAAACCAGAAATTAATTTTCTTCTATAATTCTTTTGAAAACTTTAAATTGAGGGGTTTAACAAATTAATTTTCTTTAACGATTTAAGAAAAAAATTATTTTTTTCACTTAAGAGTATGTCTTGGGGGCCCTGGCTGGAGTGGCTCAGTGGATCGAGTGCTGGCCTGAGAACCAAATAGATGCCAGCTGGATTCCCAACCAGGACACAGGCCTGGGTTGCATCCCGGGTCCCCGGTGGGGGGTGTGCATGAGAGGCAATCACGCGTTGATGTTTCTCTCCCTCTCGTTTTCCCAACCTTCCCCTCTCTCTAAAAAAATGAAATAAAAAAATTAATTAATTAAAAAAAAGAATATGTCTTGGGGAAAAAAAAAAGAATTACATCTCAGAGATGATTCCATCTCAGTATAGAAGGAAATTCACCTACTTTTTTGATAGCTGCATAGTATTCCACTCTACCAAGAACCATTGCTTAATATTTAACTCGTCCTGTTGACAACAGAGGTGGGTTATCTTTTGCTGCTGTAGCCCTCGTGCTTACGCCACTCTCACAAGTATTAATGTGTTGTTAGGATAAATTCTGAGGACAGGATGCCTGCTGTGTTCCCACCCAAAGCCTGAGTATATTTGTTTCCCATGCCAATCTAGTGGGTTTTCCAACCTTATTACCTTTACTAGCCTAATTCATGAAAAATGGAAACTCTTTGAGCTTTGATCTGTATTTCTCTTAGTATGAATGATACTGACTATCCATTCCATACTTTTTATTCTTTCCTTTTGAGTTTTTGGTAACTTTTTATTGGTTTATAGGAACTCTATACACATTAACAAAATTAGCTTTTTGGGATATCAATAAAATATATTTTTTTCTCATTTCATTGTTTATCTTTGTTTATGGTGTTTTTTTTCATGTGCTATTTTCAAATTTGTATTTGGTCGAATTGTTCACTATGGCTTTTGAGTTTAAATAATAGAAAATGTCTGACACCTTCTGGTCAAGATGGTGGCATAGGCAGAATGGCTCGCCTCTTCGCACAACCACATCAAAATTACGACTAAAATATAGAACAACTATCACTCAGAAACATCAGAAATCAAGCTGAATGGGAAGTCTGACAACTATGAAATTGAACTGAATTGAAATCAGTCAACTATGGAATTAAAGAAACCACATACATCCAGACTGGTATGAGGGGCACAGACACAGAACAGGTTGGTCCCTCACCCACGTGTTAAAAATTCAGGAGGGATCTCTCAGGAGGGAGGAGTCCCAGACCAATATCAGGCCCCCCGGCCTAGGATTTTAGTGCCAGTAAGGTAAGTCCTCACAACTTCTGGCTGCAAAAACCAGCGGGGACTGAGTCAGGGGAAGAAACTGCTGGAGCCCCAAGCAGTTCCTCTTAAAGAACCCACACACAGGTTTACTCAGACTCACTCCTTCTGAGCTCCAGCACAGGGGTAGCAGCTTGAAAGGCACCAGTGGTATACAGGGAGGAACTGAAATGTCTGGCATCAAGGTGAGCAGAGGCCATTGTCCCTTTGCTAAACCCTCCCCCCAATAGAGCCAGTAAGCTAGTGCCATATCTGAGACTCCAACGCCCTGGCTAACTCTGTTTGACCCACTTGGAGAGCCTCAGAGGCTCTGCCCCACCCAAATTAAGGGCCCACTCAAGCTTCTCCTTAAGAATGGCTGGTTTTGGCTCCTAAATCCTATCAAACAAGCAACAGCGGGCTCCAGTGAGCCCTAGAGGCAGCCAGATTTGATTCACACCTTGGCTTCCCCTGGGAATCTCCAAGCCCAGCACAAGTAGTAGCCATCTCAGGTTGCTTTACAGCTCAGGAAGGGTGCCCCGGGCAAACACAGGTGGGGGTTGACCTTTCCCTGCACCACCTGGGAAACCCCAGGGCCAGCGCACCCAGTGGATAGCTACAGGCCATGTTGGAGCACTGCCACCCTGCCCCTGCACGGCCGATCCTCCACAGACAGTGGAGGTTGGTGGTCAGTGGTCACAGCTGACTGGGCTGGGTAAATCCCTCCCACTGATCTGCCAACAGCAACCAAGGCGCAACTACAAGAGGAGGGGGTACTCAGCCCACACGAAGGGTGCACTTCAAGTACCCAGCTTGGGTGACAGGGGAGGCTGTGTCACTGGATCCTATAGGACACCTACTACATTAGGGCACACTACCAAGACAGAGTCAAAGCAGCTCTATGCAATACACAGAAACAAACACAGGGAGGCTGCCAAATGAGGAGACAAAAAAACGTGGCCCAAATGAAAGAACAGATCAAAACTCCAGAAAAAGAACTAAACAAAATGGAGATAAGCAATCTATCTGATGCAGAGTTCAAAACACTGTTTATAAGGATGCTCAAGGAACTTAGTGAGGACCTCAGCAGCATAAAAGAGACCCAGTCAGAAACAAAGCGTACAGTAATTGAAATAAAGAACAATTTACAGGGAAACTACAGTTAAGTGAATGAAGCTGAGAATCAAATCAATGATTTGAAACAAGGAAGCAAAAAACCACCCATCAGAACAACAAGAAAAAAGAATTAAAAAAAAAATTAGGATAGTATAAACAGCCGCTGGGACAACTTCAAGAGACCCAACATTCACATCATAGGGGTGCCAGAAGGAAAAGAGAAAGAACAAGAAGATGGAAATCTATTTTTTAAAAATAGTGAAAGAAAACTTTCCTAATTTGGTAAAGGAAATAGACATGCAAGTCCAAGAGGCACAGAGAATTCCAATTATAATGGATACAAAGAGGCCCACTCCAAGACACATCATAATTAAAAGGCCAAAGGTTAAAGATAAAGAGAGACTCTTAAAAGCAGCAAGAGAAAACAAGTTACCATATTTTGCCCTGTAAAATGTGCTCCTGTGTAAAATGCGCACCCATGTTTTTGGCCCAAACATTCAGGAAAAAAAACCTTTCATTTTAATTCTTTAATTCAATTATTTATTTATTTATTTATTTATTTATTTATTTATTTATATTTAGAAACAAAACAGATTACCGTATTCCGGGGTATTATTTTGCACACGGATATGGTTATTGCTTTCTAGAGTTACACTTTCAACATATAAGCATAAATAATTGAAAACATTTATATAGCACAGAATTAGTACTACCCATGTATAATGTGCATCCTTACTTTTCCATCAAAATTTGGGCAAAAGTGCGCATTATACACGGCAAAATATGGTAGTTACCAGATGGTTGCCAGATGGGAGGGGAGAGGGGAGAACAGGTGAAGAGGTGAGAGGATTAAGAAGTATAAATAGGTAGTTACAGAATAGCCATGGGGATGTAAAATAGGAAATGGAGTAGCCAAAGAATTTATACACATGACCCATGGACATGAACTATGGTGGGGGGATGGCCTGGTAGGGAGGCACTGGGTGGAGGAGGGCAAAGGGAGAAAAATCTAGACAACTGTAATAGCATAATCAAGAAAATATAATTAGAAACAAAAAAGAAAACAAAATGCCTTCCCACCTTTAAGACTGCACAACATGACACCTTGTGGCTTCTGGTGGAACTACTGCTATTTCATTGACACGCCTAAATCTTGGACCCATCAGGAATTTACTAGAGATGAGTAGGATTTGACTTTGTTTTTCCCTGTGGCTACTCCACAGGGTTATCAACCCCATTTATTGAACAACTCATCTTTTCTCCACTGTTTGAATGCTCCCACATCTCATACTATACGTGCATACATATACGGCTCTCCTCCTGGGTTTTCTAATATTTTCCACTGACTGTAGGCCTGATCGAGCACCAGATCCCAATTATTCTAGTTTTGTTATACTTTACAATCTGGGAGGTTTAATCACCTTTATTACCATATTATACCGTGTATAACACACAGTTTTTTGCCCAAATTTTTGAGGGAAAAGTAAGGATGAGCATTATTCATGGGTAGTACTAATTTGTTACCGGTACATAAAACTTCTTGTACCTTGTATCTGTTCTTGTGTTTTGTAATTATTTCTTACATAAAATTTCTTGTATCATACTATGTTTAAAAAATAAATGCTAAAATTCCTTTATAATACAAAAACCAAATATCTAAATTTAAATAAATACAAAATTGAATTAAAAAGTTAAAACAAAAGATTTCTTTTCCTGAAAGCTTGGGCCAAAAATGTGGGTGAGAATTATACATGACAAAATACGGTAGTCTTCTTTTCCAGATTTTTCCTGGCTATTCTTATTTATCTGCTTTTCACTATGAAACTACAGAATCCATTTATCTAGCTAGAGAAAGTTTTGTGGTGTTTTTCCTGAGATCCGATTAAGTCTGACTGCCTTAGGGAGGATCAGATGTACATCTATTTGGTCTTTCTCGGCTAGAACACGAGGGGTGCCTTTTCATTTGTTCAAGAATTTCTTGGTCAGCGGTGGGGGATGAAACTGTATAATCTGGCTGTAGGAAGAAAGATCTTTTTAACTGGATAGGCTAACTTTGTATGATTAACAATTTTCTGTATCTCCATTCAGTTTTTATCAAGGGGAATTTTTCTACTTAAAAAAGATTAGTGCACATATCCATGAGGATGGCTCTATCAACTCTCTATTAACTAGAAAACAACAAGTGTTGCGGAGGACTTGGAGAAATTGGGACCCTTGTGCACTGTCGGTGGGAATGTAAAATGGGGCAGCCGCTGTGGGAACAGCATGGCAGCTCCTCAAAAAACTAAAGCAGAGTTACCATATGATTTGGTAATTCCATTTCTGTGTAAACACCCAAAAGAACTGAAAGAAGAGCCTTGAAGAGCTATTTGTACACCGGTGTTCACAGCAACATTATTCACAATAGTCAAAAGGTAGAGATAACCCAAGTGTCCATCTATGGATGAATTGATCGGCAAAATGTGAAATATGATTCAGTGTAAAAATAGGAAGAAAATTCTGTAATATCCTATAACATGGATGAACCCTGAGGACATTATACTCAGTGAAATAAGCCAATCACAAAAGGACAAGATTGTTCCACTTACAGGAGGTCTGTAGAGCAGTCAAATTTACAGAGACAGAAAGTAAAATGGAGGGTGCCAGGGATGGCGGAGGGGGAAGGGGACATTGTTTAACGACAAGATGCAAAGATGAAAAGAGTTCTGGAGATTACTTGCATGAAAATGTGAATGCACTCAATGCTACTGTGCTGTACACTTAAAAAACAGCTAAGATGGTAAATTTTAAAATTTGTTAAGTGTTCTTTATCACACACACACAAACGAGATGAGAGGAACTCCCTAGTTATAACTTGCAAACACAGGGTGAAACGGGCACTGACGCACACTCGGTTCAGCTGTAACAGGTGAGCTTGTCCTCAGCCCCTTCACCCCAGGCAGGCCGCTGCCAAACCTTCCTCATGAAGCCGTGTCATGAGAGACAATGAAGCTGCATTCACTGTATTGTGAAAACAGTGACCCTGGGCTTCAGTGCCCAAGTGTGTGCCTGGCAGGCACCCGGCCGACCCCCTCCCTACCTTTTTGGCAGCCAGCAGCAGCTCCACTGCCTTCTCGTACTGACCATGCTCAATGAAGAAGTCTGAGCAGCGGGCCAGGAGGGCAGGGTCTGACTTCTCATTCAGGTCCTCTGCGATGAGCTGCAGGGCCACAAACTGCTGGGTGGCAAAGGCCAGCTCCAGGGCCTTGGAGAAGTGGCCGGCCTGTGGATAGCAGGGGAACTCTGAGTGGCTGTCCGAACCCTGGGTCCCAAGCCCGCTTGAGTGCTCCCCTTACATATAGACAAGTCCCCTTGGTCCTGCGGAGCCTTGTGCTGCACCCCTTCAGATCCAGGGCAGGCCTGGCCCCTCACCTTGTGGTACAGCATGACTGCCCTGTCCATTTGCTCGCCCTTCTCCTCGTAGTAGCGCGCCGCCTCAATCATGTCCTCGGGAGAGCTCAGTAGGGCCAAGTTCATGAGCTGGTCATCCAGGTTGTTCTCCTGCAGGAAGTGGGGGCTGGGGCTCAGTGGTTCCTGCTTAGGTCTGTGAACGATGCATGGGGAGACCACCTCCGCTGTTTGACATGCACCTATCCACATGACCATGGCTTCCAACGAGAGTCGTGATGTCTTACTGGGTTTGTGTATTGGAATTTTCAGAGGTTTCCTTTTTTCATGATACGGAACATTGTGGGAACTAGCTTACATGCGGGATCTCAACATTTTGGATTTTTCAGACGTGAGGCCCTGGGCTGAAACATTTTTATGGATGCAGAACATCCAATAGCTTCCTGTGAAAGGTCTACTATTTATAAGGTCATTAAGCAATAAGCCAACTTCAGTGTGGGCTCAGGAGCCCTGGGGACAACACAGTGACAACTCCTTGCTTTACAAACACCATCAGGGAAGACAAGACATGGGAAGGAGGGGCAGAGATGGGGAAGGATGGGCAGAGATGCACATGGCAGGTAGAGTGAGGCCTGAGTGGTAGAAACCGGCCCAGATCGGACGTGTGATGCTTACGATACGATTCTCTAACTTTTCTATTTGGAATTCTCCTAATAGATCGTGGGAAACAAAGACAAAGCGCCGTTTTCCAACTGCCTGGGTTTAACCGTCAGAGGCGGCATGCCTCCATTCGCACTGTGTGTGGCGCATGCGGCCACCTACCTTGCACAGACGAATGGCATTGTTGAAGGCCTGGGCCCGTGCGTAGAAGTGCACCGCCTGCCTCACCTCCTCCTGGCTTTCATACTGCCGGGCCAGGTGGTAGGACGCAGCCCAGTTTCCTGTTTCGTTGGCTATTTCAGCAGCCTAGAAAAGCACCAGAGAGACCCTGGGGGCTTTGTCTCCAGCTCATTCCCCTCATAGGGCGGACCCCTGGAATGTACCTACCTTCTGAATGTTGCCCTGGAAGCAGTGAATGCGGACCAGGGAGAAGTAGTCCTGTGCCAGTTCATAGTAGTGGAGTGCGGTGTCCATCTCTGCCTGGCTTTCCAGGTACTGGGCCCACCACCTCCACAGGGTTCTGCAAGCAGCCCGCAAGCTATCCCTCAGGTCCCTGCTCCCACTGGAAATGAGTCCCTGGCTCCCAAACGCTACCCTCAGAGCGCATTTCCTACGACCAGCAGCCAGGAGATATGGAAGCCAGGTGGACAAGAATGAGGTCCCCTGGGTCTGAAGGAACCTTGTCCAGATGAAAAGCCCACTGCCCCCAGCCCGGCCCAGCATCCTCGGATCTGGCTCTGAGGGACCAAGAGGGTGGTTCACACTCTCACATATAAAGCTCTGGAAGGAGGTATCCTCTGAGCAGCCCCAGGCCCCCAACCCCCATATGCAAATGCAGTCTCCACCTGCCACGGTCCCTAGCCCAGAGGGGGACACTCACTTGTCCTTCATCTTATTGATGTAGAGCTCCAGGGACTGCAGGTCCTCTGAGAGCATCCTGGGTACCTCGAAGCGGTGAGTGTCTGATTTCTCGTAGCTGCAAGAGGACAGAAGGAAGAGCTAGTTCCCACTGTCTCAACCCGTGTTGAATATGTGGAAACAGGGTGGAAGCTTGCTCCCTGCCTATAGCTCTGTGGCTTGTAGACCTTCTGTCAGGAGACAGTGGGGCTTCCTCGCTGCTCATGGGCCTGCCCTGGGGAAGGCTCAGCTGTGGCCAGGCCCCCAGGCACCGCCACCAGCACTACCCCAGGTGGCACCATGCTGGATTAGGGCTGTAGCAACACCAACAGCTGATCCCAGGCCTCTTAAAACACCCAGAACCTGGTGGCAGGGAGAAGCAGTGGCCCTGTCTCAGAGGTTTTCTCCTAAAGGAACAACTCAACTCCCCTTGAAAGACACTTAGTGAGGTCACCACCTGCCCTATGAAGGTGCTTCACTCTAGAATCTTCCTCTGAGAACCTCTATGGCCACCTTACTGGGGCAGAGAAAAAAGCAAGAGGCGACCAGGGCCTATCCCAGAGTGAGTCGGGAAAGGCCCCTTGCTCACTAGCTAAGGGCCAGGTTGCAGTCGGCACTGGCCTCCAGATGCTTGGCGTAGTTGTAGTAGGTGGTGCGCAAGTGGACACGGTCGTGAAGTTCGGCAACTTCAATGGCTTTTTGCCACTGTCCAGAGGCCTGGTAGAACTTGTTGAGAAGGTCGTAGCGCTTGCACTTCTTGTACAACTGCTCAGCCTCCTCCTGAAGAAAAGAGTGCATGTCAGTGCAGTCACTGTTCTGGCCACCACATGACCCACTGCAGGTGCCACATGTGCCATGAACAAATCCATGACAAAGACACATAACACATACAAAGGACAGGCAAACACTTCAGAATGTGTTCTATCATGTCCCCTGTCCCCAGGAAGGGCTGACCCCACCCAAGCCTTTCTCTAGTGGGGGTGCCCCTGCATGCCATGAGGGAGGAGACTGCGCCTGCTGCAATGTCCCTCAGAGTAGCCTGTGCTCACCCCTACAGACCAGGGGCCAAGGGCTGACCACTCGCGTGTGTTCAGCTCCTCCCTGTGGCAGACACATGGGTGTCCCCAGGCTTTCTCTTAGAGGTCTGTCCCCCACAACCCCTACATGGCTCAAGGCCATCTGAGCTGCCCCTGCCACAGCCCACCCTACCAGGTAACTCAGCTTCTGCCTCCTGGAGGGGAGAGAGGCCTTGAGGACTCCTCAGGGGCCTCTGGCTTAAGCTAGTTTAAGAGGGCTTGTGTTCCCTGCAAAGAAATAGCCCAGATAAGAATACGAGGTCTGTCCAAAAAATGTCCAACCACTGTTAATATAACGAGAACGGTTTGCACGACATCAATGTAACCTGGTAGCAAAGGAGCATGGACTGGAATGTGCATGTGTGAACAGTGACGGCTTCACTGTACTAGTCAGTGGGGGTGGTAGATGCTCTTCAGTGAGCATGTGTACTGTGTGGCTGTCACATGCAAAATGACTGAGCAAGGAGAGCAACGAATCTGCATCAAATTTTGCATGAAATTTGAACATTCCTTTGTGGAAACTATTTGGATGATTCAGAAGGTAACAGCTATGGGTAACTGGCGATCAGCAGCTTCATCACAACAACGCGCCTACTCATGCATCACGTCTCATTCAGAGTTTTTTGGCGAAGCATCGCCCAAGTGACTCAGTCCCCCTACAGCCCAGATGTGGCACCCTGCAACTCCTGCCTTTTCCCAAAACTAAAATCACCTTTGAAAGGGAAGAGATTTTAGACCGTCGATGAGATTCAGGAAAGTATGACGGGGCAGCTGATGGTGACTGGGAGAACTGTGTAAGGTCCCAAGGTGCCTACTTTGAAGGGGACTGAGGCATCATTGTCATAGGTACAATGTTTTTTGTATCTTCTTCAATAAATGTCTCTATTTTTCATATTACATGGCTTGATACTTTCTGGACAGACCTCGTATACCATTGCCTCCCCTCGGAGGTTGGCCGAACAGGCCCCCCTGCCACCAAAAGCCAGCAGTAGCCCCGCCTCCATGGCCGGGGCCTCAGCCTCAGAGCCCTGCTGGCAGAGGAGCAAGGAGCACCCTCTCTGCATCAGGTCCGTCCATCTGTTGCCTGACTCACCAGCATTCCCAGGTGTATGGCCAGTACAGCCACACGGGCCTCCAGCTCTGGTTCCTGCTCAGCCTCCCGCAGTGCTCGGGCTCCACGTGCATGGCCCATGTTGCCCAAGCACACCTTGGCAACGTCCAGCCGCTGGGTCTTCACACACACGCGCGCCATGTTCTCCCAGACAGCCTGACTGCGGTAGAGGGTATGGCAGCTCCATTAGCTTCCAGTTCCCGAACCTCGGGCCCTATCTCAACCATTTCCAGACAGCGCTGGGCACCTATGTGGACAGGCATGGTGACCAAGAAGGGGGAAATGCAGGAGCTGACTGGGCTCCGCCCACAGAAAGCAGGGCAGACCAGGGACCACATACTCCCCAGAAAAAAACACACCTGTCCCCTGGGTCCCGTGGCTGGTGCACCACCTCCCGTGGCACCTGCTCCTGAGGGGCCCTGGGACCCCTGCTCCTTATCCCAGGTTCCCTTCCAGAGCCCCAGGATTCCTGCATTTCCCCTGCAGTCGACAGGAGGTGGAGTCCCACTAAGAGGGAGAAGGGCCTTCTTTGTAGTTTGGCAAATGCCCACTTCTCTTTCCTGTCTCAGCCCATTTGCTCAGCAAACACAAGCTTCTCTCCACCATACCCACCACACCCCTGGGGGTGGGGGCAAGGATGGCCCTTCCTGTCTCCTGTCCCAGAGCTGAGTGTAGGCGAGGGTCCAGGGGCCTGCAGAGCAAGCTGAAGGGTGGGACGGATGAGCTGTCCTTACAGCTCCCAGGACTCCTGTACTCCTCACTCATGCCCACGAGCCTTGCAGAGTTATTAGGGCACGTGTGCGCACCCTGTCAGAGGTTCAGGGGCACCAGTTCTTCCTATTCATTGTAAGGTTTCTAGAGCGTTCACTCCCTCCGACACTGACCTGGGGCTCCTGCCCCACTGCCTGGCAGGCCCCAGGCTCAGTGTGAGCCTGGAATCAATTGCATATCCTGGATGGCCACTCTACAGGGATGATGAAGCTCCACAAAACTCAATCAAGTGTCTTTTCAGGGGCTGCCTGAGAGGACACTCTCTGGTCCTTCCTTCTGGGCAGTCCTCAGGCCCATTGATTCTGGCCCTATCCACCCTGAGCTCAGACACAGGCCTTTTCCAAATAAACATCTTAGTATGAGCTCCACACATGGAAGGCAAACAAATGCATTCACTGCATCGTCTCCCATGGACCAAATGGATATCTTCCTACCCTAAAACCTGCAGCCCATGCACACATGCTTATAAACATGTGTGCCTGCACACACACATACATGCAACCCAATACTCAGATACAGGTACAGACAACCACAGGCTCACACACACACATACCTACCCTTGTACACACACTTACACACAGAAGATACCCAGGTTCCTCCCCTCGAATCCCCAGCTGCTTCCCTGAGGCCCTCCCTTTATATGAAGCTTGGCCTCAGCCTGGGGAGTCCCTGGAGCAGGTGGGCTGGGGCTGCTGCTTCCGACCTGGCCTCAGCCAAGCAGCATGAGGGACTTAGGGGACTCCGCTCACAGGCCCAGGAGCAGCTGCCTCTGAGAGGTGCAGCCAAGGTCATGGTGAGGGAGTAGAGGCTCTGGGTGTGTACAGGGCCCAGCCTGTAGCCTCAGTACTGTGGGGATTTTCCTAATGCCTTTGCCTGAGCGTAGCCCAAGGATGGATGAGGGAAGGGGGTATATCATGAGATGACAGGGCTGGTGAGGCCCAGTCCCCCTGAGAGCCACAGCTGAGTGTGGGATGCGGGGGGACCTGGGAGGGGCTCTGTGATAAACAGGAGACTTTCATCTCAGGTTTCATGACATGGAATAATTGGGGTGAAAACAGCTCCTGAGATGGGAAGCACCAGGATGGACCGAGGTTGGGTGTTTACCCAGTGGGACGGGCCTCACTGTGGGTGTCTGTGGTCTAAACACTGCATATGTAGGTGCTCTTTCCTGCAAACAAATGTATACTTTTGTACGTTTTTGGCTTTATATGGGTCCTGTTGGGACTTTAAAAAATTTGCTAGATATGGCTACTGAGGGATGGTCGAAAGTACAGGGGTGACAGGTCCTAGGTCACATGACCTGTACAAGACAAGGGCTGGTGAGAGGGGCTTGTTGGAGCTCAATCTTCTTTGATCACCTCACATAGGGGCTTCCTACAGCATTGAGGAGCACAGGTCAGTCATTTGTGGGACACAAGCCAGTGGTAGACCTTTCAATGTGTCAAAGTTACCGTGTGACTCGACTACTCTCCTTTGGAATTCAGATGAACATGTTCTGACAGAGCAGAAGCCTTAGAACATGGCCAGCACAGAGGGCTGCAGTTCCGTCTCCTGTCCGGGGCCAGTAGTGCTGGAGTGATGTCTGAGTCAGGCCCCTTTTGCCCCTTCTCCATCCGGCAGCCTCAGGCAAGGAATCACCTCTGTACCAAGCTTCCTTCCTTATAATAAGCAGAGAATTGGAGCTTGTCTTTCCCTCATCCTCATAGGCTAGTTGGAATGCACATGGAAGCACCAACGGGTGTAAAGCCAGTTGTCTAGAAGCACACATCTGTATGCAGCCTGGTCATTGCCCCTACTGACGTGGAGGCTCCCTGGAGCCCTGACGGTTTTGGGGGCAGACTCAGACCCCGTGAACGAGGCTCTCCAAAATACCACTGGTTCTAGAAATGATAGCTAGTAAAAGCACAGAGTCCTGGGACAAATCTGGAAATCTCAAAGCAGACACCATTCTCATTCACAGCTTCTAGTCAATTCTACACAACTTCTCTCTTCCCATTTACAGAGATGATGAAAAGTTGTCACTGTTCCTCAGACTTCTCATTCCCCTTTAAATGTATCTTGGTGCTTTCAAGGTTCAGCGGCGGAGTAGGCGTGGGCAGCACTGGGCGGTGGGTAGTGGTCTGGGGCTTGGACTCACCCAGGCCTTCCCAGGCCCGCTGTGCAATATGCTCATTAGACACGGGGCCTTTTATGCTCCCTTCCCAAAAGATTTCACATGATTGCAGCCTTCTTTAAGTGTGAGGGTGAGGTTGAGGGCTGAGGGTAACCTCTTCTGTCTCCTCTTCCTCTCCCTTCTCTCTGCCTTGTCTTTAAAGCAGACAGCTGATATCTGCATCCAATTAAAGTGGAAAGTAACCTGAACAAGCAGGGAAACTTGGAAGCTGTGCATCAGCACTGTTCCCAATGGGCAGAGCTGCACTTTCACATCTCCCCATGAGGACGGCTGTGTGCTTTGCCAGCATCAAGTACTCTTGGGGGCAGAGGACAGGGGGCCAGAGGCCTGACTGGGTTTGAATGTGCCTGCCTGGACTAAAAGCGTTGAACATGCTGTGTGCACATATGTGACAAAGGATTCTGTCCTGGAAATGAAATCTCCGCCAAGTGGGGGCTCAAAAAAAAGCAAACCACATGCTGGAAGCACAAACTTGGGTGTTCACGCTGGGCCATGGCTGCCCAAGAAAACCACAGTGGGGGCAGACACCTCTCCACACAGCTGAATGAAGGACTGACCAAGAGTGTGGACCCAAAGGGCTGCCCGAGTCCTTGGCTGGCCTCCAGAACAGCATCGGCACTGCGCACAGCTCCTGCCCTCTCCACGGGCAGCTTCAGTTCCAGCGCGCGCTTCTGGGGTTTGTGCATATGATATACATTCCAAGAAGTAAACACTGCCTAGTTTCCATCCAAGTCTTAAGAGTTTCCTGTTGTCTGAGCCAGTCTGCGGACAGCACTCACATCTGCACTTCATCAACTGAGAGAGGCGCCTCTGCGAGAGGCAGACGGAGCAGCTGAGGGGCCGGCCTGAAACTGGCCCAACTTTCTGGAAAGCTTGTCCCTTAAGAAGCTTCTAGAACCAGCCTCAGAGGCCCCTCTTCTTGGGCCTGCTCCGCGGAGACCCGCAGTTAGAGCATGGGTGGGTGACTGGAGGATTAACAGTCTCATGTTCTACCAAGTAGCACACATGCTGTTGCCGAATCTCCCCCTCTTCTCTGTTCTAAGATAAACACCCCTGTTTATACATGTGCTGGAACGGGGAGGCACACACAGGCACTGCAGCTGGACCCCGCAGCATGACCTAAGACCCGGAACTCTGGAGGACAGGAAGGGCTCTTTGAGTGGCTCCGGGAGCCCATGGCTGGGTTCCATTCCCCTACGGGACCCCCACAGTCACAGGATGGACGAATGGGGGTGTGGGGGGGGGTTCCCCTGAAGACAGGGCCACTCCTAACTCAGGTCTAGCTACCAGGCCTGCAGTTCTTCTCTGGCCCCCATCCCCATCTTCCCACTCTGCCATGAGCCAGAACCCTAGGCACTGACTGAGGATGCAGGGACTGATGACCTGACAGGGGCCCCTTGAGGACTTCCTGGGGGTCCTGGTCCCTTCCCTGCCCTACCTGGGAAAGAGCTGGGTGGATCTGGCCCGTCGGTTGCACCCAGGACAAGCAAAGCAGGTGTTCTGGTTTCTGAAACCATGTGCTGCTTTTTATCAGAACTCAGCCATTTAAAGGCTACCTAAGGATAAGTGATTTACATAAATGAGGGGAGTTGACATTTTTCTAATGGAAACTTGGGAAACTTCCTTTTTGAGACCTGTCTACTGTACTGTGCACTCAAGAACTCAAGAGTGTTTGAACCGCTGGCCCCAGTCCTCCTGAGAGAAGGGGGCTGTATGTGGGAATGAGGAGGGCAGACATAACCACCAGGCCCTCCCCGACCCAGCCCCTGGTACCAAGGGAAGAGGACCACAGGGAAGAGGGTGGGAACAGCAACTTTTCTCTTGGCACAAGCTATTGAAAGTGCAAAAAATCCTAAAGAAGGTCAATCCCTCTGGGAACTTGGACTGACATTTATCAGGACGCGCAATTCTCCAAAGACCCCTGGCTTTCAAGAGTGCAGACTTAATGACGTTGGGAGCCCCGCCCTGCATGTGGCATGCCCAGGCCCCATGTAAACATAAGATTGAGAGCACTGCAGGCCAGGGCTTCCAAAGCTGGCTGGGCCATTTGGTATCCACACAGGCTGGGAACTCTGAAGCTCCAAGCGGGAAGATGAAAGGTGAGGGCTGAGGAGAACAGACCAGATGCGTCCTCGCTGAGGTCATCTGATCATCTCTGTGACCTCTCTGAGCCCGTACTTCCTATCCTGTGAGAGTGCTCATCCCTGCAACTTGGGTAGTGCGTGAAGACAGCAAACAGTCAAGGGTAAGTGCTGCTACTACCTGAAACTCCAGGGGTTTCATGTCATAGACAAATGTGCATGTACCATGGTACAGACATACCTCTTCATTCACAGCCACTCTGGGACCTTGGCTGCGTGAGTGTCCCTGTGCTGGATTTGAGTCTGAGGTGGTGGCACAGAACCTCCCATTGTGTTGGTCTGCCGGCACAGAGGGATCTGAGTGGAGCAGAAGGCCCATCCAAGCCCACAGCAGCTTAACGGCTCCGATCGAGGTACGCCAGCCCAGCACAGCGACAGACCTGGTCTTTCATGAGCTGTGCTGACTGACATCCCCCTCAGCAGCAAACAGCCCAGGCCTCGAATGAGAGAAATCATATTCACTCTCCTTCAGGCCTCGCTGGTCCCTGTGCAACATGTCCAGAGCCCCACCTTCTTGCACCTCAAGGACGACTCCCTGGTCTGGAAGTTTTCCATGTGCGACCCTGACGTGCCAGATCTAGGCAGTAAGAGGCTCTGGCTGGGACATCAAGGCCTGTCTAAGGGGGCGCTCCACCATGCCCAGCCTTCCTCTGCTGCCATCCCCTCCGGCCAGTTCCCTCCTCTATATCTCCCTGTGACAAGGGCAGCTCCAGTCACTCTGTGGGCTGGCAGTACCTCTGTGCTGGGGCAACAACCGAGGGCTGAGTGGGCAGCTGGTCACCAGTGCCCTGGTGGCCCTGAGCTTCCTCCCGCTGTCTCCAGGCCCGGCACGGGAGACTACCTGGAGCACTGTGGGCAGCACCTGCCTCTGTAGCTGCTCTGTGGTACCTGAGTGCCAGGCTGGCCATGTCCAAGACAGACAGGTGGGACCATGAGTCTGTTCTAGGCCAGCGTTCCCGGCCCTCCCTTTTGGAAAGGAAGATGGGGAGAAGCCAGGGAGGAGGGTCATGGAGCAGGACTTCAGAAGGCCCCCCTGCCTTTCCTATCAGGAAACACATCCTGTTAGTGTCTGGCTGCTGCGGCCAGCAGCTATTTGTTGCAGTTGGCTACGCCCTCCAGCTCACCAAAAACAGCCTCAAAAACAACCATTTCCTCTCTGCTGAGAGACAGGGGGAAAATGCACACGCACACACACACACAGACAGAGACACACACACACTTCCCTGCAGCAGGCTCTCTGCTTTCCAGGACCAGCCGTTTTGTGTTGGAGGCACCAAGCAGGGGCTCAGGCAGCACAGAGGCCGCTGAACCCGCACTGTTCCCTGAGGCCCTGCTCAGAGCCTGGTGACTGCACTAGCTTGGTGTGTGCCGAGCTGGTTTTAAGGAGGCCCAGCTGATACCGCGTTGCCACCTGCCTCTCCTCTCCAGTTACTCTCCGTTCTCCTGCGTGGGGGAGAAGAGGCTTCCAGCCTCCCTGGGCCTCTGCTTCCCAGGAAGACGGCGCATTCAGGATTCTGGACTCTCGCTGGTGCCCTGCTTCCTTCCCGGGATGGGCCACGCAGTCACCTTCAGATCAGGCCTGTCCCTGCTCCAGGTGCAGGAAGGAGGGTAAGGAGGACCGTGAGGTGGGCTCACCTGCACCTGTTGCACGGGCCTTCCCAACCCTCCAAGAATGAACGGTGATGTCCTCTAGCCGCCCCTAGCAGCGTCTTGGTTCTCCCTGGCCACAGCAGCTGACCAGGACTGGGACTTTCTCCACAAGCGGTTGGCACCGGCAGTCAGTGATGACTGTCCAGAAACTGGTGGCCACAGCCGTGCTGGTGGCCCTGGTCTCTCTCATCCTCAACAATGCGGCAGCCTTCACCCCCAACTGGGTGTATCAGACGCTGGAGGATGGGCGCAAGCGAAGTGTGGGGCTATGGAGGTCCTGCTGGCTGGTGGATAGGGCCCGGGGAGGGCCAAGCCCTGGGACCAGGCCTGGACAGGTGGATACAAGGGACTGTGAGGCCCTGGGCTGGGGCTCTGAGGCAGCAGGCTTCCAGGAGTCCCGAGGTACCGTCAAATGTAAGTCTGCGTACTTTTCTGTCTCCTTTAGAGTGAGGGTTGGGGGGCCTGCTAGCCCTGCGTGGCATGGAGAAGGTGTGGATAGTGTGACAGGTGAGGGGTGCTCTGCTCTGAGGGGCAGCACTGGCTCTTGGGGGAGCGGGCAGGCCCCATGCCTGCCCTCCCCTGGTGAGGCACAGGCACAGGCACGTCAGTCCTGCTCAGCGCAAACCTGCCTCTGCTCCTTTGTGACAGTTCTCCTCGTGGAGCAGTGGGCTTTTCTCTGCCAGTATGCATAGCTAAAGAACAGATGCATTAACCAAATCAAGGAAAATACATTTTTCCTGGTGGAAAATTAAGATTGTTAATGAGAAAAATAAGAGGCTTAAGAACACATGGCTGAGTTCTGACCTTATTTCACAGTCCTTAGGGGGGTTAAGGTGGTATGCAGTTCAGGGGGGAGACCTACGAGGACTGCAGTCGTAGGCGGGACTGCCGACCGCCTGCAGCGGCCAGCCCTGAAGGGGCAGAGACCTCGCTTCCTCTGCCCCGTTGCCTCATCCCAGACCCTGGTTGGTCATGTTGAACACTGGGTCTAACACTGCTCTGGAGGCTGGGAACTTGACTTTGAAAGTAGTGCCAGGTTTGCGTGTACCTTGGGGAAGAGTCCCTGCGTATGAAGACACTTGTCATCTAAACAGTCATTGTGGTTGATGGGCAAAGATCTCCCCATGAAGACCCTTTAAACTGCTGAGAGGGTCTAACTTGCAGGTGGGCACATCATCTCTCCTGAAGACAAAGTTTGTTTTTAAGGAAATGTGACACACGAGGCTGCAGATGGGCCTTCGCTAGATTCTGTCAGAGGATAGCCCAAAGTCCTCAAGCAATACAAACATGTGCTTGGTGTGTGACGATCCTCAACTGCCATGGGCTTGGAACCCTGACCTGTGAGGGAACCTGCGGTAGGGGATGTTGCCCCATTTCACAGGCAAAGACGGAGGCTGTAGGAGACATGGGCTCAGCTGAGGTCCCTGAAAGTGCGCAACCCACTCTGTCCACTCACAGTCCCTCCCCACAGCCCGAGGGGGTCATCTGTCAAGGGCTGGCTATCTGCCCTTCCCTCCTCCTTTGCAAACGGGGAGCAAAAACCTTTCTAACAGATCAAAGTGCATGAATGATTTCAGAATTTTCTGAGCTTGCTGAACTCAGGGGTCTATGGGAAGCTGGATAAGTGCAGATGGACTTGGGTCTTCGTGCAACTTGCTGGTCAAGAACGATCCTTCTGGTTTTGGGACTGTCCTCAGGAGCAATAAAAGCCAATGGCCCTGAGGCAGCTCCAGTGTGAGCTCTGCAAAGCCCACACCTCTCCCCCTCCCCCAGCCTGGGAAGGGTAAGTCCTGGACTTTAAGGACTCCTGCCACCCCCAATGCTGCCCAGGTGCCCTCCCTGTGTGTCTATCCTCTCTGTCCCCACGCTAAGGACTGGTCACCTTAGGCTAGGAGGACACACAGGGGTCCTCCTAACTTCCACATAGTCAGCCTTCGCTTCCCTCCCACCCTGCCACATGTCCTGAGCAGCCCCATTCGCCTTCCCTTGTTTGCTGTCCCTCCTGACCACCTGATAAGTTTCCTGACCAAGTTTTAAAATATCCTCATGCCATTAGTATGGCGTTTGTGGTGGCTACCCGTAAAGAATCTCTGAGCATCAAATATTGGTCCAGAACAAGGAAAGGTCTACAGAAGCCTGTCTAGCAAGGCTGAATTGAGGAAAGTGAGCCAGCTTCACACCAGGTCCATGCGACATGAACAGGGAGCAGCAAGTTGGCATCCTGGCCCAGGTGGTCCAGAGCTGGGGCTTCCTGCCATCACCTTAAATCAAACCAGTGCTCAGTCTCATTACCTCCATGAAAAACCCCAGCCCACGCTTTACCCACAATCTACCTAGGCACAGAGATTAGGTGGAAGGAGCAGGGAGGCCTTGTGTGACACCTGTTACCTCTGCGTAAACATCCTCCACACCACCCAGCTGTTGCTCTGACAAATCATCTCGTCCATGATGGGGTGGTGGGGTCTGGGTGGCAGGGTTGACAGTCCGGTACACAGTTCAATCCTGGGCACCTGCCTAGAGGCAAAGGGGGCGTGACGAGCCCTTCCTCACATATCACTGGTTCTGCTTTGACCAGAGAGCCAAGCTGTCCTAGAGATTCCAGACATTGCTGCAGGCAGCGAGGGCTGCAGCTTGGGGACAGCAGACAGGCTCCTGATGGCTCTGTGCCAGAGGTCCTGGCAACGCCCTGTCACAAACATCTCAAGGAGCCATTACTCAACTCTGATCAGGGATTTCTGTGAAGCTGGGTGTCCCACACATACTGGGCAGATACACAGGGGCCAGCCCAGGTCCTCCAGCTGTCCCCATGTCACACTGGGTCCTGTCCTTGAGGATGCTCACTGGGCAGGGTGCAGTGATCTTGACTTTTATTACCCACCAGGTGGTTCTTTCCTTCCTGTGAGGTTTTGGGGGAACTCAGGGGATCTGAGTTCCCCCTCTGGCTCCCAAAGAGACCCTACAACCGAACTCCGGGGTCAGTCCTACTCTGATTCTTATTTTCTCTGCTGGTTTCCCTCTTTCCATATTTCATGCATTCTGTCAAGCACCCGATGTTCTTTTTCTGAAGCAAGATGCATCATGAATAAACATTAATTAACCTCGGGTAGATGGCTGGAGCCCAGAGCTCCCTGAGGGGGGCCCCTCGCCCCGTCCATAGGTGATTCGATGCTCTCCGGCCCCAGGTGGGTGGCCTGCCTGAGTCTCACTGGAAATGCAGGTGGATGGGGTGTGCACTACATGCTTCCCAGCCAGATAACATTCATGCCACATTTCACTGGGTTCCTTAAAATCCAGGCACTGCTGCCCAGACTATGCATACAGGTAGTGTTATAACCTGTAAAACACCAGGGCATGGCGGATGCCAGCCAGGACATATCCCCTTTGAGCAGCCAGTGAAGGGAGTATGGCTCAGAGAGGAGTCTTCTTCTAAGGCAGAGTGGTGAGTCTGTGAGCAGTCACCATTTTATCCTTCACACCCTTTTGACATCTTCAATCCCACAGCTCCATAGGGACCTGGGCAGAGGCCTGTGTAGTGTCTTATGGACTTGGGAAGGCCACATGGAGCCTCATGTACAGAGCTGTGCACTCAGAGCTGCCAGGAAGGACAGAGCTGAGCCAAGGAGGAGGACCGAGTAGGTAGGGCAGCAGGCACTACATGGGGAGGGACGTGCCAGGGTCCCTGGCACGCTCTGCTCCTGGCTCCTAGGAATCTCAGTCATGTGGCCTCACTGTACCAACACGTGCTCCCTGCGGCTGTCCCCTGGTGCCTGTGTCCACCGCAGGCCATTCCTCTCCTCAACCAGCAGTTCATTCAAGTCTTTCCTTGCCAGCAAGGCTGAGCCTGGGAAACCAGACGGGCTTCTCTGGGCCTTGCTGTTAGCCTCCATCATGTTTAACACCCTTGCCTCAGGCCAGTTCCACCTCCTAAATTCTACCATCTTTTAGAGCAGCACAGTCTAACTGCAAAGAGAATCAAATGTGAGGACAAAAGCGCAGTGCGAACAGCAGCCTCTACAGGAAGACGGCTAGTTTTCCTGAGCAAAGTGGGAAGGAACTGCTCAGGCTCACCCCATCCTGACAGAAGGCCATCCAGCCACCGGCTGTACCTTCAGGTGCCCCATGGACACCGCACGAGCAGCCAGGAAAGCACCAGCAAATTGGCCTAAACCATTGCTCATTAGCCTGAGCTGATGGTCTCAGCCTTGGGGGAGGTGAGGGAATCTCAGGCCCCAGTGAGCGCACGGTATACCCCTGATGCTAAGGCTCAAAGAGCTCTGCTGCTGCTCTCCAGGCCCCCCGTATCTGTTCCTTTCTCCCTGGAATTCCGGACCCACCGCCACAGCAGGCCTGGCCCTGTTTGCACCACGGGGGCTCCCCCAACTTTGCCCAACTCCTGCCTCCTGGCGCTGTACAGAGTCAGAGAGGAGTGTCGGGGCTAATGGCGATGGCAGTTGTTTCAGTGGTTACTCTGAAGACTATAGACTGGGAACTTAATTACAGGGAAATACAGCCCACCTGCAAAGGGGGCTATGCCTGCGTGAAAAGTGACTGAGAGAGCAGAACCCACAGCTCACTTTGGTCTACACTGTCAGGCTCAGCCCCTGAAGGTGGAAGAGCTCCTTTGGTGGTGACTATCGTGCATCTAGTAGCAAGCACACTCTCTCATGCTCCTTGACCCTTGGCTCTGGGCTGCTCTGAGTTCCCGACAGCTGGGACCTCTGCTACTGCCCTGCTGCATCCACACTGGCCTCAGAGCCAGTGGCACTACCCCCAGGCTAGAGCAGGCAGTGGGAGAAGGCCTGGGATCACGGAAGGGCAAGATCCTTTAGGCTCTGAATGACACATGGACAGCAAGAAGGAAGCTGTTGAGACACAATGGGCAGAAGGAATGCACCTTCCATGGCAGGAGGTGGCACAACACCTCCATTTGGCTCAGGTTCCACAAGGCTAAATATGATTGTTGCCAGACACCATAGCAGCCTGACACTGGGGTGGGGGGGAGGGGTCTATGAGGCTAGTTTTCACTAGCTCTGTGGGTAGGGCCACTTTAACAGTCTATGAGAGCCACAGGGAAGGGATCTGCTGCCTCTGCCCCTTGCTTCTGCAGTTCATCTACAGTGTTGCTCTGTCATCCTTCTGCCCTATGTGTATGTCCCTTGCGCCTCACTCCTGGACTGGGTGTGAGTGGGGGAGTGGAGTATATGAAGCGTGGGGGTGGGGGGCAGAGGGAGAGCAGTGAGGCTGTCAGTACAGAGAGACGAGCCCCAGGAGGAGAGCCCCAGCCCTGAGCTTCCTGCCCTGCGCTGACCGCCTGCCTTCTTTCCCTCTTGGCCCCTCACAGTGCAATTCGACATGATGCGTGCCTGCAACCTGGTTGCCACAGTGGCCCTCGCTGCAGGCCAGCTCACCTTCATCCTGGGGTTGACATGCCTGCCCCTGACATCGTCTGATTCCCAGTGCTGGGAGGAGGCCATGGCTGCTGCGTTCCAGCTGGCGAGTAAGTACCTCACGCCCCAGAGGGGCAAACAGAGTGGCAGCATCCCCAGCTGGTGTTGGGGCTGGAAGGCCTTCTAATGCCACAGGGACCCCCTGGGTCATCCCTCCTGCCCCACCCGTCGCTGTGGGCAGAAGCAAAACAGAAACAAGCACACAGAGGTGAGGAGCGCTGAGGATTCGAGCAGCAATGGCTTTGTATCTCTGTAGTGGTGGCCCCGAACCCTTTTCCATTTTGGGACAAGGTGCTGGCACATGGGCATGTGCTCTGTCTGCAGACATGTGTTCCAAAGTCTGCAGCAGCCTGTGTGGTGGGCGGCCAGGGTTCACACTCTCCTGAGAGGGTACAGCACCCTGGAGGAGTGGTGACGCAGCCTGCCCCTGGCAGTGGGGTGAGTGCCATCTGAGCCTACGCCTGGTGAGGCGAGGTGGCCCCACTTTTCCATACAGCAGCCAGGCCTGGGGCCATCTGGGAGTGAGCCTCTTTGGAACAATTTGGAAGCCATCACTGCCTCTGGGGATGACTGTAAGGTGAAATGGGGCTGGGCATGAGCACATCTTGTGGTCTTGGAAGGGTGAGGATGGTGGTGTCATTGTCAATGATGAATGGAATTGCTCTGGAAGGTTCCATTGCAGCCACGGAGGCACCACGGGACGGGGTCAGTCTGCTCTGCTGGTTTCCCTCGACCTCTGCTCCTTGCTGGCTCAGGGTTAACAATCGTGGAAACCTGGGGAAGTTCAGGCTTTCCACAACCTACTGTGGAAAGTCAGGTCAGTGGTCCCATGCAGACAGAGACTGATGAAGTGGCCAGGACATAGGGGTTAGTAGCGGACGTGCTTGGTGGAGAATGGCAGCATGTCCCAATGTTGAAGGTGCAATTCCAACAAACCCAGGAAATGAAATGGCAGGTGGTTTGAATAGAATCACTCTAGGAATAATGGATTTCAGCCCTTATCCTTCTGGAGAAACACAATTTCCAGAATGAGGCTGACAGACCGGCAGGTGTTTGTGTGTGGAAAGTAATTTGTGATTTGTGATTCCCTGGGTGGGAATCAGCAAGACCCTCCTGTGCCCTGTTAATGGAAGGTCATGTGGTCCTGGGCTGGTCGCTTCTCCACAGGCTGGATGCCGGAGGGCGTAGCTGAGGGCTAACCAGAGGAAAGCACAGGGTTTGGTGTGAAGGGACTGGATTGCTTCATGCCTCCATCACTAATCCATGTGACCCAATCTGAAAGTAGGGATGAAGTCTGCGCCCCCACTGGCCTGATTCTGAATGGGATCTTTGATCACTCCCACCTCCACTCCTCCTCCATGACTGTGGGTAAAAACCCAGACATTTCAAGAGATTTAGGAAAAGGACCCTTTTGCCCTCTGCCAACCTATAAAACAGAACTGGTTTTGTTGCCTCATGAAACAACATGTCTCATCATAGGGGTTATCTGAAATTTCATCCTTTCAAGAAGGAAGTGGAAGATTTCAAAACGTGATTGGAAAAGCTAGATTAAAAACAGATATTTTTTTAGTGGTACATTGAGGAAATGAAAGTAACATTTCCTGATTTGAAAATAACTCCTAGCAGGATAATCAAATCAGTCATTGCATTTCTCAAGAAATTCCTCTGAAATACTTATTTAGAATTATTAGCATGAATATTGTGGGTTTGGTGTGAAACTGATGTCTTACTTCCTGCAAACTCTTATTTTAGAACAAGATAGTGTTGTTTACAAATAACATATTTTAAAAACTCAAAACGGGGGGAAGCACCATTAACTAAAATCAAGTTGTCTTGTAGCAACCCTGGCAGGGGGTGGGCTGTCCAAGGTCTCCTGAGAGCCTGTCCTGGTGAGGTGGGGCAGAGGGTACTGTGCTGCTCTCCTAAGTATTTCCAGGCCAGCACAACCCCTGGAAAGGTTGGACCAGGCTCTATTAAAAAAAATGTCAGACAGGCAGAGGCCAATGGAAAAAGCCAGAAGCACCGAGGGGCAGTCCGCAATGTTTCAGATGGTTCCTTTTGCCTTCGCAGGCTGCCTCTCCCCTTGGTGTCTGACCATTACTCCCCATAGGTCTGTTTTGCCCAAAAAGGAAATGCATTTGGCCCTGTTTAGACTTGTTTCATTGACAAACAGTACAGAATGCAGCTATGTGCCTTTCTTCTATCATGCTGCTAATTTTAGAGTTAGGTTTTTTCCTGTGCTCCGGTCCGTTTTAAACAGTCAGGGAGAGACTGAAGGGCGCCAGGATATCCTGTCCCAGGAGGGGGAAATGCCTGCTAGTACCTGTTACGCAAGCCAACCTTGAGTCCCTAGTGCCTGGGCCAGAGGGTGGGCAGGGGGAGAAAATGTGGAAGGGAAAAGCACATGGCGCAAACTGGGGGCCGGGAACAGCTGGGACCAGCCAGACAGAGCGACGTGCCGACAGGAGGTTGCTCTGGCACTGCAGCCTGAAACGGGTGTCTGCCCACTTGCTCATTCATTCTGCACTAGTTTCTGGGCACAATCCACACTTACGCGACACCTGGCCTGGGTCTGTAAAAGGACAGTCTCCATTCCTCAGAGTTGTGGTTTCAAAGGACCCTGTCACAGGGACGTTTGGGGACCCTATGAAATGGCCATTTTCATAGGTCAAAAACCTTTGAAATATCAGCCACATCACCTGGTTTGCTCTATCACATTCAGGCCAACACACACAAGTTTCCAATTTCTTTGCAGAATTTTCCAAGTGTAACTTATTTTTAATCCTCACCCAATGACATATTCGCTAATTTCAGAGAGGGAGAGACAGAGAGAAACACCGATGTGAGGAAGAAACACTGATCAGCTGCCTCCCATATGTTCCCCGACTGGGGAGTGAACCCGCAACTTAGGTACGTGCCCTGACCGGGAATAGAACCTGCAACCTTTTGGTGCATGGGATGACTCTCAACCAACTGAGCCACCTGGCCAGGGCCCAACTGTAATTTTAATTTACCATAAAGCTGAAAAAAAAAAATCCTTTCTGTCCCTTATCCATCCCCCTCCCATAAGCTGAATATGTGGTGAAAACCCTGCATTTTCTCTTGTGGTGAAAGCACTCTAGTTGTTAGAGACACGAGCCTGAGGTGCCCAAATTCATCTCCTGTGCCCCGCTGGGTGTCTAAAAGGCCCTTGGTAGGCAGTATGCCACACAGTGGCAGATGAGATGGGTGTAGTCACCACGGAGCAGCTCTGCACTGTCTCCTTCCCCACCTTGGCTCTTTCTGTTGTAACCAGCCCACAACAGACACCAACTGTCAGGCTTTCCTCTTTTTTCCTCCCCGAGGCCTCTTAAGGCCCATTACTCAACCTGTCAGTAATCCAACTCCAGAGCACTGGAGCCCTCTCTGGAAGGCTCAGTGCAGCTATGCTGCGACCACATGCCCCTCATATTCTGATGATGGCAAAGATTCAAGGAGGGTCTATAATGTAGACCTCCAGTGTGGGGGCCAATGGGCCAACCCAGCCCCAGGGCCAGTAGCTGTGATGCACGGGCCTTGCTTTGCCAGGAGTAAGAGCTTCCTTCCCTTGGCCTCACACATGCATGAGCTTTGATCTGTCTCACTCTACAGACCTTTCCTTTCTCCTTGACACTCCTGGTTCCTCCTCTCACCGCTTCTCCTCTGTTTCTTCATGCCTGTGGTCTCACCGATGTGCGCAGAAAGGCACAGCCAGAGCAGGGAGAACAGTGCTGAGTGGGGCCAGGGTGGGGGGTGCAGGCAGGAAGCCACCTCTGACAGGCAAAAGTTCTTTCCCAGACTCTGATAACCGCAGTTGCCAATGACACATGTCAGACACTTGGCACAGAGGAGAAAGCCAGGGTGAACTCTGCAGGCAGCTCAGCCTGGTGGGCACCTCAAGGTTTCTGAGAACAGCTGAGCTTTCCCATGGGTGTCTGGGTGCGAGTGGGCTCTGAAGCAGGTGGCCTGGCTCTGGATGAGTCACTTCATCCCTGTGCTCTTTGGACAGCATGGAAAGCTACCCAGGCCTGCAGATGCCATCTTCAGTCATGCTTGCATTGCTATCGTCATTCTGACTTCCCACTGTAGGCCTGCTGGACAACACCCACTGAAATGCTACCAGTCCCCAGACACATCCTCTGTGTTCTTTGTCAGGACTTAGGGCTCTCCACCTGAGCTCACTGTGAGTGCCAGAGCCCCACCAGGTGCTCCCTTGGCCCACTCCATGGGTAAACTATCCTCCTGGGCAGAATGTTGGTGGGGGAGGGCTTTGAAATTTCCTAAGTATGACTCTCCTGCAGCCCCCTAGGTGCTCCCAGGGGCCCCTAGCTCCTCACTGTTGGCTATGCAGGACTGACTACCATGTGTGGCCCAAGGCTGACGTTTTTTAGGTGGAATGGATGGTCTAGTGGTTATTCAAGGTTCTGTACTTGGGTCAAGTTGCATCTTTGAAGGGTAACTCCTTGGCTATCACTGAGTCTTCCAGGCAGTGTACTATTGGAGTCCAGCCTCAGAACCCTGTGGCTGCACATGGTTGATCAGGCTGGCAACATAGCTAGTGTCCCCGCTAGGGGCTTACTGTCCCCTATTGGTGCATGCTGGTGCTCTCCCTGGGGAGGAGGACGTGTGCACCCCCACTGAGAGCCCTGGGCTAGTAGGCTCACCCCCTTGTCTTGGGAGCCAATATCTTGCCTGATGACAAGATGGGAATGATACAATGGGAGGACCCGAAGACCAGGCTTCTCATTTGCTGCCTCCCCCAAGCCTTCCTTTCTCACCCCTACTGCTCATGGAAGTCCGTATATATGCCACCTGCAACCCTTTTTGGAAAATGCTGATATATAGGTGAAAAAATTCTCTAGTACCACATCAAGGACCCTAGAAATGGTGTTTCAGGCTACACCATCTGTACCTGTGATACCCAGAGACATTATGATAAAAAACACAGTCCCCTTTGCAATGTCTCAATGTGGGGTTTTTAGCCCAAGCAGTCTGCCTCCCTTTAAACAGTGGCTACTGGTCTACTAGCCACAAATTTATCACAATGTGTTTCTTCTGACACATGTGGCTCTCAGGCATCCATAGGTTTCTTACTCTGGTATTTGATATTATTCCCAGCTTATAATTTATCAACTCTCATCCTAAGTAACCCTCACCCTTCATCTCTGCAGAAGTTTTAGTCTAGCCTCCTCGTCAATCATGTGAGTGGCCCTGGACCTTTCTTGGATTAAGAATTTTTCTCAAAGTATAATAACCACAATGAAATGATGCACTTAAAGTACAAATGTACAATCATTTTTGCAGAAGTTGTCTATTTTAAGTTTGATTCTGAACTTCCTTCATAATGGCCGGGGGCTCGCCTCGGGACCGTCTCCAGCCATTCCTCATCTGTTTCATGGAGCTGCCCGGCAGGCCCAAGCCCTCGTGCTTTTCTCCCAAAGAAGGGAGCCTGCACTTGTCTACTTCTGGCCATTCACATCCCAGTTTCTGAAGCCTGGCACTTCAGAGTTCAGTGTCATCTGTAAACTGAGCGCGCATGCTCTGCAAATGATGGACACCAGTGCATACCAAGACGACCTCTGGCACCAGGCTCTGGGCTGTATTCTTTCTCTAGCCTCAGCCAGTCCTCTCCTTGAGACACAAAGCCTCTCAAGTTTAAGCAGGATGACTAAGAGTGGAGTTTACTGTGGAACCTGGTCAAAAGCCACTTTAAAAGCCTCACGTGGCTTCATCTGCGCTGGCTTCCTCTTTCCATTTCTGGAAATCATTAGAGTTTTTCTTATAATGGCAAAATGTATAAACACACAAAGGGCCACTTACTCCCTGCTCCTGAGAATGCTAATTTTATTAGTAGTCCTCAAAGGTCAGTCGAAATGATAAATGGTAATTTTCTTGGCATCTCAGGAGCTGATGGGGCTTCTACTGTTTTTCTTAGAGTCAGGGACCTTCTCATACAAATTTTTGTTTCTTTACAACAAACTGGCATGTTGCTTGGTCTGGATAATTTGTTTTTCTGTCTTCTGTACCTACGTCCCAAGCTCCAGTCTCTATCCCAACTGCACCTCCCATTTTTTCCTTCTCCATTTTCTCCGTGCTGCTCAGAGCACTAGTATGTCAGGCAGCACTTTGGAGCATCAGTTCCCATGGAAAGGTATGATCGTATGAATTGTACCATCTTTAGTCTTTCTTTTTCCCCGAATTCCTCTCCCCCTTGGCAGAAACATTAGATCACCACTGTGTTTCTGCTCAAGGTGTTGGAAGATCCCAACGACAGCTGTGCCCTGAGTGGATCCATTAACTAACTAGTTTGCTCTGTAAATGTAGGGTCTGGCACAAATAATGCCCCTTTTTTAGTACAAAATCTTTTATTACAAAATCATAAGCATGTAATTCTGTAACATAACAATATCACACTCAGGCACACCACATGACATTTTAGGTGAAATGTTCAAATTAAAACTATAAATGATTACACCCATATTATTACTCTACCAACCACACTCAAGCAGGTGTTACTTCTGCTGGACCTTGTATTCTCTCTAGAAGCCGTCACACCAGCTCTTAAGTCACAGGTGCCTGCTTTGCCAGCTCAGCTGCCATGCATGCTGAGGCAGGTGTGCTGGGTGAAGAGCTCAGAGGTCAGTCCCACGGGTTTCCACTTATGCCACCTGTGTGCTGACAGTCATTCAAAAGGAAGGCCCCGTGACAGACACCGACACCCTAGGAAGCAGGCAGGAAGGAAGAGAAAGGAAAGGGCGCTCTGCAGGCTGAGCTGTGAATCACACTGCCCACTGTGAGGCCAGCTCACAGGAAGGGGCTGCTGGCTTTGGAAACATAAATTCATGAGGATGGAACCAACTCCATGTGCGGAATTTGGTGTGTTTGCTAAAACTCTCCCCTTAGATTTGTTTCTGGACAAACACTAACATCACTGAAGTCTTGGAAGAAAAGTCTTCCAGGGACAACACCGAGGAGGGAGGGGGTCCCCACATTAGGCTGTGACGGAAACGGAAAATCTGAGGTCTAGGCCAGCGCACCCCCAGGCCTAGTTCCTCAACACCACTCTTCTCCCTCAGTCAGGGCTATGAAAGTAAAAGGCTAGTTTGATTTCAGAAGAATGTCTGCACATGGCAATGACCTGGCATCAGGGCCGAGGCTGGAGATGCACAGTGAGGCAGTGAGACCACATGGGCCCCTGCTTTCCGTGTCTCTGCGGCTTTTTACTTCTGACAAGTGGCAGCCATGGAAGATCCCCATGCTTCCTGTGTCTGCTCAGTGCCTACAGCCCCTGCTGGCCCAGGGCAGTGTTGGATGATTATCTAACAATCACTCGGGGGCCGTAGACACTCTCTGGCAGCTATGCCTGGATGAGGCAGAGTGCAAGTGCCACTGCACCAGTCCTGCCATCACAGCCACCGTGTGGCCCAGGCTCTCCTGACGGTATAGTGCCTGTGTCCGCTGTTTCAGAAGAGGGTTTTTCTACATGTATTTTTTTAATGTTAGGGAAACAAACCCCTTCTCTGACTATGTGTTGAACTAAAATGAAGCAAAAGCCAACTTCGATCTTTACGCAGAATAAGTCATGTAAATGCAAGTTTTGTTAACCTTTTTTCACACTACAGTACAGAACTACACGTTCTACTTCTGCGGGGAAAAGCCAATTGAAGTGCAGCCTCTGAATTATGCCAGCTGTGCTGGAAACAGCCCACTGCTGCTCACTGCTGCATTTTCAACAGTTTTCAAGAAACATGATGAAACAGGAGGATGCATGGCTTGTTCATTTTCACTTTGCAAAGACGCCATCTGTCAGGCTCTGAGTTGATCCTGACCTGCCATCTTTATCCCTTTCCTGCTTGTGTTTTCAGGATGAGGTGGCTATGCCCAGGATGTCTGGGTACATGTGAATTTATACTTCTTGAATCAATTATCCACAGCCCGAATGTCCTTTCATCTTGTAACGGAAAAACACTGACATACTCTGAAATCTGAGTTTGTGTACCTTGTAGGCAATACGGCTAAACACAGGAAGTAATAAACAGGTTCCAATGGTTACAAAATCATAGCCTACCCTATTTTAAAAAACCTACAATAGTGATCTTAAGAAAAGAAGTGACAATACAGTTGAGTAGCCATGAGATGCTGGGAAATGCGAATGTGGGCACAGGACAGCATCCAAGTCTTGCCACTCAGTGCTGGGACGGTGCCTTGGCACAGCCCAGGGGTTGAAGCCAGTGGCTGCTCTGCCCACACAGTCTGTGGAGGGTTCCATGAGTTAATATTTCACCGTTTAGAGTTCAGAGTGCTCTCTCCACATGCTGGTCTCCTGATGTCACAGGTCTAGCCTTACGCTGCTCTCTGGGAGGGTTTGCCGAGACGCCATCTCGGCTCTCTGGCAGAATGCTGCCCCCTCGCTCCCATACCATGTGTCCTAAATGCCTCTCGTACACAGCAGATCATGCTGTAGAGATTAATTTCATCTCTGTCCCCTCAAGCAGAATGCCAGTGCCCCAAGGACAAAACAACTGAGCCTTAGCAACCCCCTCCCCCCCGCCCCAAGCACAGCTGAGTAGACTCTCAATAGGTCTCCTGAACATGTCACATGTCAACTAATGCAGGGTGCCAGCATAGCAGCCCTGGCTCCATGCTGAGTGACAACTATTTGATCATGGTTAACAGGGTCCCATCCCTCTGACAGGTTTTAGTCATTAAGAAGCTTAGAAGAGCTTCCAGTCAAGATGGTAAAATAGGTTACAATTTTGTTTCCTTAATAATAAATTAATGTAATATAACAACAGAAAAAAAAAAAGCTTAGAGGACGTGACCATGGAAGCTGTTATTCATCATGTCTCCTTTTCCACTCACCACACTACATTCTCCTCTGCATTACGGGTCTACTTGGATTTGCCTCAGACTGGGTGACTCTCCGAGAGGCTGCAATCAATAGGCGGGACTCAGACCAGCCGCAGGGACAGCGGCTGGAGGAGGCGCCATGCTGTGAGCCTAAGGAGTCTGACCCGTGACTCAGTCTCTGAGTGCTGAGGATCAAGGACAGGAGGACAGAAGGCAGCTTTCCTCCCCAGGGCTGATGAAGCACAGGGACAGCAGCACCTGGAAAGGCCTGGAAGGGGTGGAAGTTGGCATCTCAGAGGCACGGAGAGGCACAAAAGGTGTGGCCAGAGACACGGCAGCCACAAAAGAGGGGGAAGAGGTTTGAGGCAGGGTCAGGGCAGGTGCCACAGGGCATCTGTGTGGAGGGCACACGATGCGTGTCTTACAGAGCTGACCATGCAGCTGGAGAAGCGTGTCACATGCATTAACATTCACTACAAAACTGACTGACACAGCCGTGGAAAGGTGAAAAGTACAGGCCTATGGCCAGTGTCATGATGGACTTTAGGAAGTGCTTGTTAATTACAGAACCTAAGATTAGTTGCACTTCTAAAATATTGTAAATGTTTTATTACGAATATTTAAGCAAAGGACTCAATGAATCACCCGTATCTTGCTAAAGATATATAGGGTGAACACTGAGAAGCCCCTGGGTGCCCTTTCTGTTACACCCTCTCTTCCCCTGGAGGCTACTGCTGTCCTGTACTTGCGTCCGCCACTCCCTGGTTTTTAATATTTTTATTCCCTCTCCAAGTTGTTCTAAAAAGTGGCCTGACGGCTGAGTCTGTGTGAACTATGCACAGAGGAACACATGTGACAGGGTTATGTCCCTGTGACTTCCTCTCGGGCACTACTGTTTCTGCGGCTCACCCTGGCGCAGTGCGGCTCACGCAGTTGTGCACCTGCCCCCTTCCCACACCAGTTGACCGCAGCTCATCATCTCCTGTGGACACAAGTTTCAGATGCTGCTGATTTGGGCCATGGTCATGGTCCCTGTGATGGGCAGGAGTTTCAGTTGGGTGTAATCCTGGGAGTGGAACTGTGGATCCTAGGGCAACACCGTGCTGTCTGTGCTTTCTTGAGCTCTGATTCAGTGAGGGTGGGTCCTCTCTGCCTCAAACCTGGGCCAATACTTGACATCTCCTCCCTTTCTAATTTTGCCAGTCTGGTTGAGTGAGTGCACTTCAGTCCTTTCCAGCTTACGGTGACCTCTTTCAATCCAATTCTTATAATTCCCAAGTCTCCACTGAAAGGTCTTACAACGAAATTCAAGGTCCTCTCTCTTTATTCACCAGAGGTGCACACCAACCTCAGGACAGGTAACTGAACTGTGAGAGACGGTTGCCCTGGAGGCCACAGGGAGGCTCAATTCTTTCACACTGTTCTCTTTTGACAAATGATGCCTTAGGATTGTAGCTGAAGCCACAAAACAGGTTTTTAAAATGTTCTTAAAATACACACGAACCAAAAGGAAGCTTAGTTTAGAAAGAGAAAACAGGTTTCAATCACAGTGGAGGGTAAGTGTCTGTATCCCTCAGGGTGGGTGACTGATGCAATACTGCCCCCGCTGTGGGCTCCCACTGGCCTTGCTGTGAGTTGCCTTCAGCCAGGGCCTCACTCCTCTCATCTCAAAAGCTGGCATCTTAAACTCCCTCTTCCAAAGTTCCCATCCTGCTCCATCCTTCTGAGTCTTGTTGAAATCAGGCATAACAAGCTCCCTTGGGTGACAAGAAATGCCCATAAACAAAGGAAAAATTAGGACACAGTGTATTTTCATTCTTGTTACACAAAAAAAGACTATAGTTCCCTTCTCCACTAAGGCAAAACTCGGTGCCATAAAATCACGAACCGAAGATGTACCCTTCCCTGGGAGGAAGAAATGACAGAAGTTTCTTTTTGTCAGTATGCATGACAAACAGAATTAGCTATTTTTAGCAGAAAGGAAGTATCCAGAAGCTTTCCATGTATAAAAAGCTCCACAAAGTACTGTAGACAATTAAAATAGAGATTAGTCACTGTCACCATTGTTTAGGACACGACCGAGGTACGTGAATGTTTAATTCATACTTTCTAGGAGGGAGAGTGATGATGAGACCATGACGCTTGTGTTTTTAGAAAACTCAAGCCTGTCCTCCAAACCCCGCCCCCGGGGCTAACTTACGACATAGCAGAACCGTTAGCTGGCACTGCCGCTGCCCTTTGCTCTGGGGCCACGCTGGTTGTGCATGACACGGTTTTCTGAGGAAAGCAGAGGAGGCCGTGGGAGCAGAGGGAACAGCGTGAAGGCATGTATGGATATCACAGTGCGGGGGCACAGGGGGACCGCAGCAGCAGCTCAGCCTCGCCACAGCGTAGGGCAAGGAATGTGGATGAGTCCGAAAGGAGTCAGAGAGTCCCATCTGGACCATTCTGGGTTATGAGAGCCTATGTCTTCATCAAGCATTTTTGGTTCCATGATACAAATTCACTCAGGTCAGCACATCAGAGGGTGGGGTACTGGCAGAGAAGATGGGGCTCCCTGGGCAACCCAGGCCTCTGCTTCTGCCCACACTGCTCATTCTTGCTAGCCATGGCTCTGCTTGACCCCACAGCAGCCTCCTTCTAGTTTCCTTTGCCTCATACACCCAGCTGAGGGGTGTGATGATCTCAGGGGACAAGGAGGGGCAGGGCCATGTGGACCAGCATCTTCGACTGCAGAACAGTGGTGGCCTCTCCTCCATTTCAGTGGTTTGGGTTTCTAGCCTGGACTTGGACTTGAACTCCATTACACATTGGTGCCCTACTATCCTAGACACCAGATCCTGGGTACAAAATCCTCTTACTAAAACTAGTGAAATCAAAGCTTTGGAGCGCCTTAAAGGTAAAACTATCAAAGTAATGACATAGTGGTATTAGCTATGAATCAAACATGAACAAATCTGCGAGAACCGCCATCAGCGGAAGACTGGACACAGTCTAGCATGGCCCCCCTCCCCTTCTCTGCTGTCAGAGTTTGGAGAGAGGAGGGAAGAGTATGGAGGGAAAATAAGCAGGGGAAAGGGGAGCATGGGGGTGCGAGGGAAATTCTAGAGCCAGATGCATCTATTTGGAAGTGAGAGGAAAAACCAAATGTGCCAGCAGAAGACTCAGACACATCTCCAGTCTTGGCTTCTGCCTCCTCCTTAAGCGCGCAGGCTCTGGGCCACCTTGAGTTTTGAAAGAAATCTCTGTTTCCTCTAGAAGCAAACACTAAGAACAAGAAAACTTAAGAACGGGAATTTGGACTAAGTTAAACAGCAATCCCAGTTGCTTCTAAATAAGATTTAGGAAGTTTCTGTGCTCGTTTTCACTTTGAGTGAATTGCTTATAAAAGTCAGAGAGGACCTTAGACAAAGTTACTACTGGGTTTGTTTGGGGTGAGGGAAGGCAAGAGTCAGTGTCGTCTTTATGGGAAGGTCAACTAAAGAAGCAGCCTGCGCCGGGAAGGTCCCAGGGAGAGCAAATGGGACTAGACTTCCGAAGCCCCTAGAAATTATCCTGGGCCAGGATTTAGCAGTTGCACACTGCACCCCACCCCTCAACTATCAGACTTAAATGTCATAAAAACCCACAAAGGCCCTAATGCTGAGCAGCTGGTGCCATGAATCAGGCTCATTACCAGCCTGGGGAGCACCGAGGGTAGGGGAAGAAGCAAAGCTTTGGTTCTGCATGGGGTCCATTTTGGGGGTTCCACAGGTCTTTTCCTGGCTCTAAGTAAGGCTTTCTCAATACTTGTCTTTCATTTACAGGTTTTGTCCTGGTCATTGGGCTGGTGACCTTCTACAGAATCGGCCCGTACACCAGCCTGTCCTGGTCTTGCTACCTGAACATTGGTGCCTGCCTCCTGGCCACCCTGGCAGCTGCCATGCTCATTTGGAACATTCTTCACAGGAGAGAGGACTGCATGGCGCCCCGAGTGATTGTTATCAGCCGCTCCTTGACTGCTCGGTTTCGCCGTGGGCTAGACAACGACTATGTGGAGTCACCATGCTGAGGGTTGCCAGGATGGGGCCCTGCTTGGGACTTTATCCACTGTAATGGAACAGTCTAGAAACCAAGGGACTGCCTGTGTGGAGGCGGTCGATTCATATGGTTTCTTATATATGCATATGTACGATACACAGGTATGTTTACTATGTTTATAGAAATATATTATTGATCATATATCGTCTGTGCCAGCCTCCTCCTGACACACTCACAACCTGGCTTCAGGCTCACGCACGTTGCAAGAAGGAGACCAGCACCTGAGATGCACGTGAGGAGCGGCAGCTGCCCTGCTCGTCTGGGGTTAATTTATTCTGTGTCTGCTGAGAGGGTCACCTGTGACCACCTTTTCTTTGTTAAAGTAGAATATCCGGGAGATTTTCTGGAAATGGCCATGATCTTCCTCAAGTGGCTCAGAATTTATAATCAGATGGTTATGGCTTTATGACAGGATGGAGTTAGTAATGTCTGTTTGTGCCTGATTATTTTTCTAAGTTAAAATAAAATGCAAACCTCTTACCGCTGTCTAAAACATGTGTTGTATCTACCTATGCTGCCACATGGTAAAAAGAATTTGGTCTATTTTATATGATTTTTGTGGGCTATCAGTAAGAGAAGGGTTGAGACATTTTAAAAGATCTGGTGGGAGTACAACTTCCAGTTAGTCATGTCTTATTCACATTTCTGGTCAAGTTAGCCTCAGAAGCCCACGTTCCTACAGATGCAAAATTAGCGGAGTAAGAGGGGAAAAGTCTATTTGTTCAAAGAAATTCAGAGATAGGTTCACTTTTTTCCCCTATAAAATCTTTAGTCCATCTTCAGCCAAATGCTCAGTAGGCTAGGCCTTCATGATGCTACACTGATTCCAAGCAGCCGAGCTCCTAAACCTATGAGAGGTGAACAGGCCATAATTCCCCAGGCTGAACAGAAAACATTTAAAAATTGGCCTATGTCCCCCAAGACCTGGGAAAAGGACTGCCTTATGACATCTATAAGAACACTCCTCTAAAAGCTGCACTGCTTGAATTCATGCCACCTGTAAGTGGAATCACTGTCACCATCCTCTTGCCCAGGAAACTGATGCTGGGCACCGATGGGTACCATGCAGAGCCAGGGTAAGACCTTGGCTAGCAGTAGGCTGATCCCCCCAACCCCAAGAAAGTTTTAGCTTTGTTGCTTTTAACCTTCCAAAGAAGTGAGGTGACCAGATTGGAATTTGAAGCCTACATTATCCCAGGATAGTCAGAACAAATGGTAGACCGGGGTTAAAAACATAAAGCAATTGAGAATGATTTAAAAGCATCTTGGCCTGATGACCTATAATAAAGTCAGCAGTGAGTGTAGAAAGAGCCAGATTCCTGTCCCTCGACCAGTGCGCTCATGGGGACATTTACGTTTGAGCTTCTTCCCTTTGAGTTTCTTTCCTACAATGGATTTTCCCCCCATATCATATGTTAAAAATAATTGTTATTTTAAAAAAGAACAATGAATATTTAAGATGTATAGTTCTAATAATATTATGTATGTGACTATATAAATGTTTATTAAAGTTTTAAAGTTGGCCATGTAGTTCATTACGGTCTGTGATCATGTTTATATTAAATAAAAAGTGATCAGAGAAAGGATAGGCTATGCCATCCAGTCACTCTAGTTCACTTCCCAGGCTAAGAGTCCCCTTGTCCACATGGTCAGTGCTGAAAAGGCCCTCCCAGCTGGAACAAAGTTTGGCCTGTTTTAGAAATAAGATAAGGCACCAGGGTCACATGCTAGTTTGAAAGGCGCTCCCACGTTACAGAAACCATCACTGGAAAATAAGGGTGTCTTGTTCTAGGCAACTGAATTTCCCCATCTTTCTTCCCACTTCAGTTTCATTCTTTAATAATTTTTCTATCCTTCTGAGATTAAAACCTGTCAACTGCTCCTGGGAAGAATTGCTGAATTCTCTCAGGAACAAAGAGGAAGTTGCTTTTTGACAGCCTTTGATTGAAAACTTCTTTTAGACCAATTTTAATTGCATTTTCACAGTACTGTTTGGAGTGTTTATTATCAAACCTTTTTTTACTTAATAGCAAATTATTCCCACAGGGACAGGTATTACAAATATTTAGTGACCGCAGAACTTTCAACTAGGAAGTGTCCAGAACACTACAGAATGAATCAAAAACCACCAAGTAACAGCCCAAGAGGCTCTAAGCACTGCAGAGGCTGAGAGCCAGGCTCACCTCACCCCACACCTAGCTGTGCCTGCGCTCGCTCAAACTCACTGCTCTGAGGTGTAATGCGCCAGGCATATTCTGGCGTCTGTATGAGCAGCAGCATTTCATTGAGTAAAAAGACCATGAAATATAGTATGACAGAGTCACAGAAGAGTTAGTGATTCTTAGAATCACATTTAGAAGGGGAAGAGAGACATAGAGGAAGTATTCTGAGTGTTCATCCCTTCAACACCTCAAGTGAACGGAATCCTTACCTTTTGATGAGTTTGATAGATTTGAAAGCTTCATCCATGTCTCCAACAGCAATGAAGAAGCTGAAGTTGAGTACGGCATTCCGGGTGGGCTTGTCACAGTCCTCCAGTCCCACGAAGTCTCGCAGGGGCCTCCTGCCCACCATACAGTGGTGTCCTGAATCCGCCTGGTTGTCTCTGTCTGCTTCTCCTGGCTGAATGAGAAAGAGCACTGTTTACCTGTCAGTTCAGGTAAAGCTAATGCTTACACTAAGCCTCTTTTTCCTATGTCAGCTATGGAGGTCCCTCTGCAGACAGATGTGGATGATCAGCAGAAGGCCCTGACGAATGCAACAAAACTCTGTCCTCATTTGAAATTAGATATCTTGGCTCTGGTTTAAGACAGCAGATAAGCAAAGGGATGCACAGGAACTTTTCAACAGTTATATGTAAAATGGTTGTGAAAATCCCCACCTCCCAGGTTTGTTTTGTGCACTCGAAAGTTTTTACTATTAAGTAAAACATGGCACATATATGCGCAAGGTCTAAAATAAGTAATGCCATCATCATTTCAGTTGAAATTTTCCAGAATGATAAACTGGATTAGTGGAGTGCCTCCCACTGTTTTTTTCTGGAAGAATTGTCAGTCTAGTACACAGCTCCCCAAACAGCTGTGCAGAGAGAAAGAACGTCCCCCAGTCTGAGCGTAAGCATAATTTTATAGTGTGCTGCCTCTGGTCTTTTTATAGCTGGCACCTTGAAGAAACAACCTACTGAGGGAACCTGCTCCCTCAAGTCTTGGCTTCCTTTCTGACTGCTGGGCACTGCACTTACCTGCATCGCCACCTGCTCTCTTCTGGGTTGGAATCCACACACTCAAACCTGTCTTCTGCATCATTTGTTTCTTTCTGCCTGCAGGCCAGTTTCTCTGATGTACAAACACTCCCCTGTGTAGAGGGGGCTCGTGATCCACCCTCCTGGGACCCAGTGCCAATGCATGTCACTGGTCTTCAATCTGTTGCTACTCCATGACTTCTCCATGGCTAGCCTCCACCATCTGCCTCTGGCATAGTCCCTGAAAGCTTTTCCATCTCACTGTTGCTTCTCAAGTTCACCTGTGGTCCCCAACTTCAGGGGGTGCTTGACCGGGGCCTTGAGACACTGGTAGAATGTATCAGGCCTAGGCGTAGATGGCAAGACCCTTCTAGGCACAGGGCAAAGCATAAGCAAAGGCCCTGAGGCAACCCACGGTCCAGGGCCGCTTAAATTCAGGGTTCATGGCCGTGTGTAGGTTGGGTCACACTCGACCGGAGGCTGGAGTTTGGACTGATTTTGCATGGAAAGGGAAACCTTCAGAAACGTGCACGTACAAAGACCACCAAGCACTGCTGACTGTGGTTCAACGATCACAAGGCTGGACCTGATGTCCATCAGCCTTGCTGTGATCTAATCAGGGCCCTGCTCCTGTGAGCACACTCGGGAATTCTCATGGAAGTATGAACACCTAAGAGCCCTGCTTCACTTGCCCCGCTTCAGCTTTTGCACCTGCTCTCGTCACAGCTCTCTGAGGGAGGGACTGAACCACCTGCTCAGGCTACGCGTGGGAGCGAGGGCTCCATGGCTGTTGATTCACAAGTGTGCAGACAGGAGCTCCCAGGACGTGGCCAAGGGATGTAAACGTGGGTCAATAATCAGAAGAAGGGCAGCACTTAAAGAAATAAAAACATCAGGTGATAGTCTGTCCATGTGATACATCTCACCAGGATGAGAGCTCTGTGGAGTGACATGGGTGTGCTGCTACCCATGAGGAGCTGAAACAGTGTCATGTCCCTGGTAAACCTGGTTAAGGAGGTCATGCAGGTGAGGTGGGAGGTACTGTTGCACAGACAACTATAGCTTAAAATAAAGAAGAAAAGATCTTTAGAAAAGGGCAGAGTTAAAGTGACATAGGATAAGTGGGGAGCTGTCTTACACTGTATCACACGTGTCTCCTCTCTTGGACAACTAGAAGAGTGGGCACAGAGAAGATAAGAAATTAGAGAAAGACTGCATAAATGTGAGGGAGAAACCAAAGTCCGTAATGTGAGAAGAACAGGGGGAAAATGCAATAGAAAGAATTTAACTGTCTCTCACAACTTTCTGAGTTCTCAAATCAAAGACAGATAGAAATGTATAAGGAGTACAATATAATAAAATTCAGAAAAATGCTAGTCTGATGGAGCTAATCCATTTCAAATAAGGGACAGAGAAAACCTGCATTGAGAGAGCACAGGGATTCTGGAATTTGGGGATCACATGAACCCATTCCCAATCTTGACAAAGGTCATTCCATTTAACACAAGTAACTGTCAGTCTATGCATTATTCATCATGTCAATGGCCATGCCATGTTGTTTTATGTGGCATTTTTAGGGACACGTAAACCAACTGCACTAAGATTTGTTTCAATCACTTGCACTATGATACATGCAGTTTCAGCAGCGTCTCGGAACCACAGGCCCACAGGCAGCTCATCACGGGACATGCAGAGGTCAAGGGGCCATGAGCAGAGGAGATCAGGTCCCACGGAAGGCAAGTAAACTCTCCAAAGTAACCACGCTGGGGCATGAGCACATGTGTGCTGAAAACAGCCCCATTCTCTCACAAAGTTAAAAACCATGCCTGTCCCTGGCCAGGTAGCTCAGTTGGTTAGAGAGTAGTCCCGATATGCCAAGGTGGTGGGCTCAATCCTCAGTCAGGGTACGTACAAAAAGCAACCAATGAATGTATAAATAGATGAAACAACAAACCAATGTTTCTCCCTTTCCTGAAAATCAATTTTAAAAAACTATACATGTATGTAACGTGCACAAATGTAGGGTAAGTACAGAAACCTGTTGAAAGGCCACACGACAGCCTATTCACAGTGACCATTTCTGGGGGATGGTTCTATGGAGATTTGTATCACTTTGGTCTTTATTTCTTTATTTGTAGCTTCTATATTTTCTACAGTGGATACAGAAAAACATAATTTTTAAAATGCAGCTAGAATAAAATAGAAGGCAGGAAAGCTGCAGGGTGTGGTGCACTCAGGGGAAACACTGGGAGGACACCCTAGTGATGCCAGGACCTTCCTCCTTAGCACAGCTTTGTCTGCCTTGAGAGCAAAGCCAAGTCTCACGATTCTCCTAACACAGGAGACCCCATATTTGCTGGAATTTTAGGGGACAAATTAGAGCACACGGTTTGCCTTGTTTAATGAGCAGTGAGAAGAGGCACCTGACTCCAGCGCAGAAGGGGGGCCCAAGGACAACCTGGTGCTCACAGGACTCACACCTTTCTTGTGAAGTAATAATGGGGCACTTCCATTCCCAGAAGAGACTGGTAGGCGGGAGGCCGGGGAAAGCTGTCCTGAAGCAAGAAACCATGCTCTTCAGAAACGAAGAAGGACAGAATCAACATGTCCGCCTGGGAGAGAGGGAAAATATTGTTCCATTTTTAGTTTGACAATATACTTTACTATTTTACAACTAATTCCCATTTTCATTAATGAGGTATTTACATAAAATACAAATAAAACAGAGGATGAGCACACTCTGACATAGATAATCCACGTTCCTCTTGGGCATGTGGCAAACATACCAGTCTCCACCGCCATCTGCTGCTGTACTCTGGAAAAAGTGACGCATCTGCTGGAAGGATGCGCCTCATCTGGTTTGAAAGCCACTATGTCCTTCCCACTGACTGATTTCCTTGTGGCAAAGACTAATCATTCCCACCCAGCTGGTGAAACTCAGAAGAGGTCTCAGGTTTCAAAAGACATCATCTTCAGTTTCTTTACCCAGAAAAATAATGAAAAAAAAAGGCTTTTGCCACTACTTTCAAGGAATAGGGAATACACAGGGAAAAGGCAAGGACTCCTTAGGGTCCTGTCCTGAGGGACTCAGAACAGCAACGCCAGGCTGCAGCCCCGCTGAGCAGGAAATCAACGGGAGGCCGAGGGTGCCAGGGCCTTTTCTAGCTGTGTGAATTCTTACAGTTTTTCATCATATTCATAAAAGACCAAAAGGGCTTCCTGTTCAAACTGCCGGGAAGTGCCCTTCACATGTATACTCCCTCATCTTTCTCTCATTATCAATTTGCATGTTCTTATCCCTTGTCTAGACTTGTCACCAGGCCCTCTATCTTGAAGAAAATTCCTCCAGCAATGTCTTTGCTTCTCTCAATTCAATGACACAGATGCCACCTCGATATATTTTACCACTCAGTGTTCCGGAACCGATGATTGGATTTGCTTCTGAAAATCTCAGCGTATCGACACTGATTGCTGATTATCTCAGGGGGTACAAACTCTTACCGTCCTGGAAAGGGAACTCCTTTGGCAAGGAGAAAAGCCCCCTAAAGTCAGGGGGCTGCTGTCCTTTACGGATTTACTGAGGACCCTATGTATAAATGTTCTTGGAAAGAGGTGGGTTAGAAAGAAGCACAAAAAACCACTGGGCTTTCTCAGGGAATGCTAGATGTCCTGTCCCACAAGACACAAAGTGTCAGGGTCCTGACCCCTGGGCTGGGGAGATGGGCCCCTGAGTGTCATCAGCATGGGAGAGGAAGACCCTGCAGAGCTTGGGGAATTGGGTGGCAAGAGCAGAGAGCAGTGACTGAGGTGAGGAAGCTGCTTTAGTCAGAATCCTTGTTTGAGGGCCACAGCAAGCTGTGGAATAAGTGAGGAGTCAGCATGCTGCCTGAGGGATTCAGTCACAGGACTTGCTAACATCAAAGAGTTAGTTGAGATAACAGGAAAACAGAGTATTACACTGAGTCAGGCAATATAGAATGGGTGGGGCCAACCTCCTGGTGCATGCCCAGAGGGGAGGGACTACACAGGCATCCTAGAGCGGGGCACTCTGTTCCATGTGAATGAATTTCTCTGTAACATTCCTATAAACCTCGCCACCAAGACTGTGAACCCACAAATCCAGTCCCCATGTCACTAAACACAAATGAAGGCCGTGCAGTACCGTGGGGCCAGTGCTGTCCTCGGTGTGGGTCTTCCTGTCCATGGCCTGCGGCTGGGCTCCTGTTACCTCCTTCATGGCCTCACATACGAACAGCCTGGGCTCACTCTGATCCCAGAAGTGGCTCACAGGAACAAGGTGTGCCAGCTTCTCATCTGCAAAGGCATGGTTCCTGAAAGAGAAACCCATGTGGGACACTGAGAGTTCCTGTTCTTAGCCTCTGGAAAAACCTTCAGGCCAGTCTCCGGTCAGCAGCAGCAGGCCTCTGGCTTGCCCAGATTGGGAGTACCTTTGCACACCAAGTTGTGAAGCAGTCTATTTGATTATATTCTTTCACATTTAAAGAAATTGGTTGAAAGAGTTCCACTGGAGTCTAATTGGAAAGAAAGACAATGAGGCTTTGGCTCTAGAAGTCTGGCACAAGGTCCCTGATGCTGGCCGCAAAGTCCAGGACCAGTGGGTGGACCTCAATGGGGGACAGCACCCCCTGCTGGGCAGTTTCTGGACCTGGGTTCTAATTCCAGCTGTGACCTGTGTGCTGTGGTGCGTTTATTCCTGGTCCCTCCCACCTTTGAACCTCCCTGCTTTATGGGCCCAGAATGCAGTGAAGAACTGCAGGGAGAAAAAATGTGTTGGGGTTGGCGTATCTCTCCATACCACGCCCCTTTCCCCTCTTGAAAAGTGAATAAAACTTTGCTCTTTGCCTTTTCTCTTCTTCATGAATTCTTTCACAGCCCGCATCATCAACTACCCTAACGTTTTGGTGGCCTATAAGGGGAACATTCTCTATCTCTTCCTCTCCTCCGCCGCCTGGGACCTGTGACTAGGGGAGCAGTGGGCAGCGGAAGCTCGACCCAGGCTTACTCCCTAACCTTGTCTCTGTGGGGTTTGGAGAGAGGATTCTAATCCTTTTCCATCTCTCTGGACTCTGAGGACAGCCTTCTCATCATCCCCATACATGGCCTGCAACTGGACTGGAAATTACTGGAAAGCAAGAACAGAACATGACTAACCACCTCCCCCACAGCTGCAGGCAAAAGATAACGTTGGAGCAAACTGCAGCTTATGCAAAACCATCTGAAGCCTCCTGTATTGCAACACCCCTAAGAGCCCAGGGGCCACAACAACAACTGCCCCCCCTTTATAATCCATTTATAATCCAATAAAAACTTAAAGCCCCTACAAAAGAAAATGGGTTGGGTGGCAAAGAATGGATCAGATCTCAAGAGAAGGCAGGTTACTGACAGAAGACTGAACCTCACCTGCCCATCACCTGGAGGAATGTGACAAGTCAGAGAGAGACTCCACGTGCCTGTGCAGCCATGCAGGAGCTCAGGGGTCTGACCGTATAGGAAGCCAGAAGCCCTCACAGATGTTACTGCTCTAGGACTGAGCAGAAAGCTGGGCAGGTAGACAAGCATGGCAGTTTAGATGGAAGCATTATGGGGACCCAAGGAGAGCCAGGGCCACCTTTGGACTGGCCTGGAGAGGAGTGTGGGTGGACACAAGGATGTAGTGCAGAGGTTCCAGCAGCCACTAGGAGGAAAGCACAAATGACAGGCAGAGTGTGGAGAGGAAAATGTGATTCGAGGACATTCAAAATAAGAACACTGGGATTAAAGTTAAAGAGAGTGCAGGTTAAAGGAAGGGTTAGTTCTGAGGTTTTAGATCAGGTAACCCAGAAAAGTGGTTCTTTGAGCAAGAATAGGGTCTCTTGGGAGTGAGGCTGAGTTGGGGGGTCTATTTTTGAGGTGACAACAAGAAACTCCAGGGACATTAGGACATGGAGAAGTGGAGCCAAACTTGGTGAGAAGTGAAGATGAGTGTGCACAGACGGGGACACTGGCAGATGCAAGTTTAAGCCACCAGGTGAAAGAAGAAGGTTCAGGAAAGAGATTCTGAGGTGGAGAAAGGTGCAAGTGTGTGGGGCAGGCTGGACAGGGGCAGGAGGGGACTGTGATAGGAGCAAAAGGAACAGGGCAGCCAGAGAAGCAGCACTGGCTCGGCCATTCCTGCCAGCTCACTCTCCTCTGCACCATCATCAGCCTGCAGCCTTTCCGCCTCTGCAATCACTTCTGCTGCTTATACACGGGTGTGAGCACTGGCCACACCGCTGCTCTAACAAGGGCCAGGGTCAGCTCCCACATCCCCCTGAACAGTTCACTTCAATCTTGTGTGGCACTTTATGAAGAATTAAATGGGAACTGTAAATGGAAAAGTATAGGCACTTACATTCTGTGAATATTTTCTTAGTAGTAGAAGGAACTACAAATATACATTACATCAACAGTTTTCAAAGTTTTTCATCTCATGGAACACATATACTAATTACTAAAATTCTGCAGCACATCAAAAAATATATTCTATTTTTGCCAGTCTGACCAAAAAAAAAAAAAAATTTTTTTTTTGATTGATTTGTACCAGATGGCTATTGTTGTGTTGGCCGTTGTCATTTTTTTTTTATTTGACAATCTAAGGGAAAAGAGATCAGTGCTCCTGACTAAATAGTTGGGTACTGTGTGTTTTAAAAAGTCTTACGATGCTCCAACCAGTGTGGTTCGGTTGGTTGGAGCATCATCCCATAAATCAGAAAGTCATGGGTTCAATTCCCGGTCTAGACACATGCCTAGGTTGTGGGTTCAGTCCCTGGTTGGAGTGCGTATGAGACAACTGATCTATGTTTTTTTCTCACATTGACGTTTCTCTCCCTCTCTTTAAGATCAATGAGCATGCCCTTGAGTGAGGATAAAAAAAATAAAAATAGAAATTATTGTAGCACACTCATTGAAAATCGCTGCATTATATGAACTCCCTGGGGAAAGATAACTATTTTTTCTAGAAACACATTCTCTACAAGACACATGCAATCCCTAACATCAGAGATGCTGATGAGTCTAAAGTTCACTGCATTTCTATCATGTGATTTGGGGCAATTTCTGTAGACACCTCAGTCACAGGCCTTTCAGAAGCTAATTTCAGAACCTTAGAACCTAGAAAACGAAGATTAAAGATCCTAATCTATCCCAACTGCCCAGGTGTGTTTCTGTTTCACTTTTTGCCTTCACCACAAATAATTGCTGGGGTCTTTTAAAGTTTGAGGTATAACTTAGCAAAACTTAACTAGCAGTTGACAGAGTATCATTTTCAACAAAATCCTCCCAAACCACAATCTTACTTCTTAGTTTCCTGCCCATTGAGGGACAATGTCTCTCTCTGATCAATCTGTCCTTTCTTGAAGTCAAAGATGGTCACCATGTCCATTTCCACGTCATAGAAACAGATTTTGGAATCGAGGCTGTTGTCAGCCTGTGGAAAGAGAAAATCAGAAGTTCATGGTGACTACACACCTGAGAAAGCCACGCCTGGTGTCAATGACCTAGAGGCCACTCTGGCCAGCATACTTCTAGCATTCAGAATTTGAATGTCAATTTACCTTCATCCCCACTGAATCGCTGAATTGCTACTTTATAATTTCAGAAAATTAAAAATAAACCCCAAAACATTGTAAAGGTCGACTACAGTTGTCTAGCCGTTCTCGACACTGACTGGAGTACAGTGTCATTTTGCTGAGGTGGATTGACCAAGGGCACAAGAAAGCATCTGGATTCTGAAAAACCAATTCTGATGCAGCTGCCCTAGGGATGATTTGCATGTCTGAGAAACTGTTCTGCGCCGATGTTCAAGGAACGAGGCTGCCTTCCTCCTGGGAATCTTCTCCCAAGCATTCTGGGTTCTGAATTCTCCCTCCTGCCTGCTCACCAGCCTGTGTTCACACTCCCCCTAGTCCCTGAAGACATTTTGTTTTATTTGGTCAACAACATGTTGTCTCTTGTTTGTTCTTCCTGAGCCCTGGCCATTCTGCCATATCAATCAGGGTATAAGCAGGGATCTCAGTCACAGCACAGCCAGCTGCATCCTTTGACAAAGAATTTATCTCAATCTCTTCACTCATCAAACAGGGAGCATTAGGTGCAAGATGCTGCAGCTACTATTGTGACCAGCTTCATCTTGCTCACCATCTCTTCTTTCTTCTTGATCCTCATACAAAAGCTATGTGCACACACAAAAGAAACTGAGAAAAAGGGAACCAGCTTGGTTGCTAGGGGCAACAAATGCCAAGAATTTAGGGTAAAAGTTTTATTCTGTTACAGTTCACCTCTTGGCTCAACCATTTCCTTGTCTGGGAGCCTCCTAATCCCCCTGGAGAGCAGCTCCTGCATTACTCCCTCTCCCAGTTCTCCCCAGGGCTATAAATAATGTACTTGTTTTGCCTCAACCTTTGATCAATGTCTGTTCAGCCACAGGGGAGGGGCTGAGTCCTCTTGTTTAACTAATCAATTTGTATCTACAGTGCCCAGCAAAGCACCTGGTGCATGGAAGGCAATCCATAATCAACTCCTGAATGAATGAACAAGAGCATGAATGAATGAATGAAAAGATAGCAAACACTAGTAGGTGTTAAGGCAACAGCCACTTAGAACAAGGTGTCCATGCCCTCTGTCACCTTGCTTTTAGGTACTCCACATGGCTGCATGCACCCTGATGTCACTCCATCTCTAAGCAATATGCTCAAAGTTGTCTTCAACCATCCTGTGGGCACCGCCCCCCTTGGGCTGAGAGAGTTTACTTGGGCAATGATGAGACAAAAAAGAAGAGAGGTGAGGGGCTCAGTAGAGAAGAAACCATTGTTTCTGATGAAATAAGAAGTGAAGAAAGGCAGGAAAAAACAGAAGTTGTGTGTGGGGGGGAGGGCAAGGATGGCACCAGGTGGGGGAGGACAGAGGAGGGAGGAGAGGGCTCCTTGGAGAGGGGACAAAAGAGGAAAGGAATGGGAGCTGGGATACAAAGAGGAGGGAGTAGACAGGAAAGGCACAGAAAGAAAGGCCAAGGGTCCTGTGATGCTGGAGGAGGAACAGAGGGAGGCCCCCGTGGGACACCCACCTTGCTGAGGAGGATGCTGATCTTGTTGCCATTGGCGTTACATCTGAGTGACACAATGCCCCCCACGCCGGGGACCAGCTCGGCCAGGTTCTTGCAGCTGCAGTGCATCTTCGCCTCTCTGCAGGGAGGACAAGGATCTCGGCATTAACCAAGGTTCACTGCGCACCGTAAGTCACAGAGTAAAAACCTGCTTCTCTGAGTGACCTGAAACCTTTGTTCACAGAACTCTGAGTTCTGCCCAACGGCCTAGCTGCTCTCACCCTGGGGTTGTATATATCCCAGGAATGGGCCAGGCTCAGAATACTGGGTGAATTTTTAAAGTTCACATGTTCTTACCAGCAAATAGGAACATGTAATTTCATCCCCTCCTCTTTTTAAACAAAATAGCTTATTAAAAACCCTGCCCCCTGGCATTTCCCCTTGCAGAGGGTTTGTGAACTTCGCAATTGCTATACCATATTTTGTTACAATTTCAGTTTTCCATACCTGGATGAAAAAAATTTACTGAACTCCCATCCTTTAACTGGTTCTAGTTTGTTACAAATATAAACAACCCTGGGTTTGCTCATCATGTCGTTTTTTTGGTTTATTTATTTTTAAAACTTTATTCTCTTTTCCTCAGTTTCTCCCTAATATCATTTCTGTCCCAGGATCCTATCAGGACCCATATGACATTTGGTCATCATGCCTCCTGAGGTACCACTGGGCTGGGACCGTGTCTTAAGACTCCTGTTTCTGATGCCTATGCAGTTTTGAGGAGGACTGGTCAGCTGTTTAGAGTGTCCCACCCCCACAGGGAAGTGTCTGATGTTTTTCTCATTAGACTAGAGAAGACAATAAAGGTATGGTGCCATTGTGATCACATCACATCAGGGGTCTGTGCTATCGACATGACTAATCTATGATATTGACCCCGGTCTCTCCTGTCTGGGGTCATGTCTGCAAAGTTACTCCTTTCCCCCACCCCCATACTGCCCCCTTTGGAAGAGCGTCACCATGTGCAGTGCACACTTACAGAGTGGGGAGTCGTGCTCCTCTCCATGAAGGGGGAGAATCTACATAAATTATTTGCAATTCTTCTGTGTAGGAGAATTCTCTTGTTTCCTCTATTTATTAACTTATTCGATCACTTACTTAAAGTGGTATGAACTCAGATATTTATGTTCTACCTTCGGTTCTAATACAGTGTTGTTCTCTGTGTGTGTGTGTGTGTGTGTTTTGTTTTTTTCTCAAATTGTTCCAGCTTTGGCCACTGGGAGCTCTTTCAGTTGGCTCCTATATCCCTTGACATACTCCATCATTGTATTTTAGTTTTTAGCACTTTCTTACTTTCTGGCACTTAACATACTCCAGGCTTATCTTGTACATTTCCTGCCCAGTCCTGGAATCAGCCATTTCTCCAAGGACCCAGGTTCCTTTTTATGGAGATGCTGTTAGAAACCCTAGTCTGGGCACTGGTGAGCTGGTTGCTCTTGGGGTGTCCTTGCCTCTAGGCCCTCAGCAGACACAACAAGCAAATGTGCGTCACTAACTGGTGTACGGACACATGTGTATATAAATATCTTCATATGCAGCCAACTGTAACTTCAAACTTGTGTCTCCAGTTCTCATCCATCAGCACAGGGATCACTCTTGCCTCCTCCCATGCTTGTCTGCAACCCCTCACCCCAATAGGGAGGACCCAGCTCCCAACACTCTCCATCCATTCCCTTCACTGTTCATTCGCAGTGCAGCTGTGTAGCAGTATTGGATAGTAACCCCTATGGTAATTAACTTTGTCAACCAGAGCACCTTGCTGTACAAAGTACTTGTGCTTTTAGTCTTACAGTTGCCACTAATTCCCAAAGTGACTGAGGTCAACCACTCACCCTCCAGTGAGCTTGTTTCACACACTTGTAATAAAGGTAGCCTGTTCCGTCACCTTCTGTATCACATCTTTGGATCCCCCAATCTAAAATATTTTTTTTTAATTTGCACACACTAAGGTTCATTTTTTTGCTGTAAAGTTCTATTGGTTTTGACAAAAAGATAGTGCTGTTCATCTATCACACTGACGTTTCCCCACCCTAAGAAATTCTCCGTGCATCTCCTGTTCAGCTCCCCTCTTCCTCCCTTGTGCTCCTCCCTTCCCCATCATGCAAAGGTTGAGAACTTAAGCCAAGACACAGGTGTTTAAAAAAAAAAAAGTTTTCTAGCTCCTATCCATTTTATGCCCACCACATTATCTCCTGAGTTTTAAAATGTAAAACTTTCATTTGGACAAAAACTGTACCTTCGGGAAAGATCGAAGCTTTTAAAGTGAGCCAGGTCTGTCCCTACGACCAGGAAATTTCCACAGATGTCAAGGAAGCACGGGTTCCCCTCTGTCTCAGAGAATAGCAAGAGTTGTTTCACAGTCCCCTGAGGAAAAGGAAAGGACCAGGAATTCAGAAAAGCAGCCTTATGCAGCATCTCATTGTTGTGACTAAACGTTTTTTACAGAGTCTTGTATGCTCCATTCACGTACTCAGACGATGATCGGTGAAGGCTCAGTGTGTGCCCAGCACTCTGCTGGGTCCAAACACGACATAAGGAACACAGGGCCCTGCCCCCAGGGAATCCCTCATGCTCACAGTCCCAAGGGAGAGACAGACAGCAACTAGGTCAACAAGCAAATACACACGTAACCTCAACCTGAGAAAGTGCTGGAGAGGCAACAGATAGGATGCCAAAAAAGTGCCAAGGGTGGTGAGACAGTCAATTCTGTTTGTTTGGATTGAGCCAGGAGGCCTTTCCTACATAGGTCTCAAGTGAAAGCCTCTGATAATACTATGCTGCTAGTGTCACATAAGTGGTCACCCTTGGGTGGGAAGGTCAGTGACTAGATGAGATGATAGTTACATCACGGGTATGTTCAATTGGTGTCTTATACACAACATGTCCATTTTCCTGTATGCATCATACTTCAAATAAAATGTTTGAGAAGTTAAGTCTTGTCTGGGGGCGATATTTAAACTGAGATTAGGGAGGAGCCAGCTATCTGGAGAGCTGTGGGCTATCATTCCAGGAAGAGGAGATGGCGTGCGCTACAGCATGAAAGGACTAGTCCAGGAACCTCGAGACCCCTGCAGTGAAAGTGAAGAAGCCAGAGGGGGACCTGCACCAAGGGTGGGCAAGTGAGCAGAGGCCACGCAGGGTGGCATTAGTGCTGGCAGAGTCAGATTTTGTTCCAAGTGAAGCTGGAAGATTCTAGAGGATTTTGAGCCATGAAGTGATTTCATATTTAATTATATTTTTAAAAGTGTTTAAGTGCCATTTAATTTCAAATGTCACTCCTAACAGCACTTTGAAAAGAGCAACCACAGTCAGGCCTGGGCAGCGCATCTCGTATACAACTGACCCTACTCCTCTGACTTAAAAGAGGCTCCTGGCTCAACTGAACGAATTATCAGTGGAGGCCTGCAGGCTGCCTAGCACCAGGCTGGGAGCAGAGCACTCCAACGGTGAGCAGGATGTCCCTGGGAGCTCGAAGAGGGGGCACGCGTCAGATGTGCACAGCTGAGGGCATCGTAGGGCTAAGCCCAGGCAGCAGCGGAGGCATAGCCAGGGCATGAGAGAGTGAGGAGGCCAGCTGGATGACAGGGAGGCTTCTGACAGAATTTAGTGGGCTCATAACACTAAACAGAGAGAGACTCTGAGAGCAGGTGAGGAGGCAGGAACCTGTGTACGCTGCCTAGAAAACTCGGGGTTGAGGGGTGAATGTTCGGGAGGCAAGGAAGGAGAAATTCCAAACTAAAAAATCTGATCTTCATTTTGATGCACCTTAGCAGGAGCTTAATCAATGCTTGTGGAACAGGCAAACAGCTGCTTGAACACAGCACAACAGAAGAGTCACAGGTGACTACTGATCGGGCCAAGGACGACCCTGTTAATGACGACAGACCGGGTCTCAGCCTCCTTTGCTCAACATCTTCCTCTGTTGGCTCCTTATACTCCATGTACCCAGAGTACAAACTTGAACTCATCTTGCTTCTACACTGCTTCAACTATATCACCTTTACGTCAATGTATTCCAAATTCCCAAACTGAATGCTTTAGAGCAATGACCCAGTCCCTGATCTCCAAAACCTGTATTTCCAATTGGCTCTTGGATGTCTCCACAGGGTGTCCAAGGTGCCTCAAACTCTACCTTGCCCCCTGAAACCTGCACTGCTTCCACAGTTTCCGTCTTAAGGCATCACAATTAACCAAGATTCCCAAACTAGAAAACTCAGAACACTCTCAATTCCTCCCTCTCTATTACCACTTACCATCCAATTGTCCACCAAGCAATTCATCTCTCCCTCCACTCTGGCCTCATCTCCCAGCCCACTGCCTGGCTCCGGGACCTTTCTCACCTGTGGCATCTCCTACCTGATTGCACTATTTGCCAGGTCCCCTAGTCTTTCCCACCACAGTGACCCAGAAGTTATCTTCTAGGAGAAAACAAACAGAAAGAAAAAAGCAAGCCAAAATGCGCCCTGTCTCTCCGGGCTTCACAACCCCCACTATCTTCGGACTGGCCCGTCGGCCCTCCTGCGGCATTTCCCACTTCTCTGCTATCCCCTTGGCTTCGGTCTCCACCAGTGTCTGCCAGACACCAGCCCTTTCCTCAGTTCCAGCCTCTGTGTAAATGAGCATGCCCTAGGGTGTCTGTCACTGTTCTTCATCCTAGGCCACTCACTGCACAAAACAGTATAAAGCACTGGGAGAAGGGACAGCAGCTCCATGTGCCAACCTGGAAGGAGGTCCTGTTAAAAAACTGGAAGATGCAGGTCACGGACACAAAAGAGCAACAACCAACCATAGTTTGTGTGTCTACCTGTTTACCAGGAGGGAGAAAGGTCTGGAGAGACACACTGCAGGCTTTCAAACTGAGGGAGAGTTACTAACCTTTTCCTTGCACATGCTGGCATTATATTACTAATTACAATGGTCACATACTCCTTTTAGTTAAAAAATTAATAACAAAAAAGACTCAGCTCCAGGCCATTTGTTGTAAGGCATCCTCCAAGCCCAGTGGGCAAGGCTCCTCAGTTGCCTCCATGTTTCCCAGCAGCCCATTGGCCCATTCCCAGTATGCTAATAGTCCTTTCCCAGCATGCTCTCTGCCCTCCAGTGCCCCACAGGTCATCTCTCTGTTGACATAGCTGTCCCCTGTCATCTGTTCTTAAGAACATGGCCCTTCGCTGTCTAAACTTTATGTCCATAGCAGATATTCCCTACACAACTGTTAGTGTAAGGAAGACAAGCTAGCTCTTTTTCCATGAGATACCCCACCGGGTTCTGGCTTCCTTCCCTCCAGCCTCTGCCTCCTCTCTGACCTTAAACAGGCAGAAGGTCTGATAGGGGATCGGCAGCTCCCTCAATCTGCACTCTCCCCCAGCACCTGTGGGCTGCTTCCCCCACATCATCAGGTCTCTACTCCAATGACTCTCCTGTGGTATTTCCCATCTCTCTCTTGCTTTAAGTGTGCTACTTTACTGTCTGACTCCCCACTATAATGGAAAACTCCATGGAAGCTCCTTTAGGAACTGCGGAGAGGAGTGGATAAGCAGTGTTGAAGGGTACAAGAACATGGATACAGAAGCCCTGGAAACCAAATGCTGGATCCCAAGAAAGAACTTAGAGCTGCACAAAGCAGTGATGCTGAGAGCTAAAACCAGGGTCATGATAGGTACCTAGACCTTGACGCAAAACATTGTTACACTTATTGGGTTGAATCATGGCCATCAAAAGATACATCTATTTAGAATTTGTGAATATGGCCTTATTTGGAAAAAGGGTCTTTGCAGATATAAGCTAAGGATCTCAAGAGAGATCATTCTGGATTAGGGCGGGCCCTAAATCCAAGGACAAGTGTCCTTACAGGACACATGTGAGAAACATAGACACAGGGAGGAGGCCATGAGAAGATGGAGGCAGAGATGTGTCTACCTGCCAAGGAATACCAACGGTTGCCAGCAAGCACCAGAAACTGGAAGAAGTACTGAGGGAATTCTCCCTCAGAGCATTAGAAGGAGCCAACCCCGCCCACACATGGATTTTTGGACTTCTGGCTTCTTGGACTGCAAGAAAATAAATTTCTATTGTTTTAAGCCACTCAGTGTGTATGCGATACAGACAGGTAAGGGTTTCTTTACACCACCAAGAGGGAACAGAATACAGTGTCAGCGGTCTATCAGCTTGAAGGCACATATTGTTCCCATCCTGGCCTCCCCATCAGACACATGCAGGTAAAGGTCTGTACGAAGATATTATGTCCTGAACTAATGGCTCCTTAGCCCCCTCAAGATGCACAGTAAACATTTCCTCCCATTCCACAACCCCATATACTCAAGGTCTAGTAATCTCACTGCAAAAGGTCCTTGCACTGCCTCCTGGTTTCTTAAGTTACAACAGTTATAGATGGAGCAGCTATCCCAGAATCCATTTTTACAACGATGCTCCCGGTGGGGGTAATCTGATGTGGCTGGGTAAAGCCAATAGGTAGGCTCTGGCTTGATTTAGACATAGCATTTTCACCTTTGCCCTAATTGTCTTTATCATCAGAACCTACTTGCTCTAGAGCAGCAATTTACCTGCCAGGTTCGAACTTGAACTCGATTTGGCTCCACTGTATAAACATTTTCCTCATGCATTGCTAACACTGGAGACTCACACAGGAAGGTACCTAAAATGAAAGATAAACATGACAGCAGCAGCTAAACATTTCGTACTTCCTCAGAGTTTAAGGAACATTCTTACGCATGTTTCCTAATTCACTTTTGACCTCATAATAGCTTTGTGAGGAATGTGTTTTTTGCATGTTGCAGATGACGAAAGCGAGGCTCCGAGGGGCAGGGCACTGCCCAAAGCCACAGCGGGCAGTGACAGCTTGTGCAGGCTCCAGGCCTGATATGGAAACTCAGTGCTGGACCACTTGCTGGTGTGTCTTTTCTCCCAGCTGGCAGCACAGCACCTATAATGGCACGATTGTTTAAGCAAGCAGCTGCTTATCTTATGTGGAACTTTGGAGGCCACAAGCTCTAGTCTCCGTCTCCAGACAGGTTCTTATCTAGTTAGGGAGAAAACTACACACACAATACCGAAAGCATTTCAGATGAGATCGGGCGCATTCAGGGTGGTGTGGCTGCAGACACAATACTGAAGATATTTCAGCACCTGCTGTGCTATTTGTCCTATTGGGTAGATTAAAAAGTTCATTCTTGCCCCTAGGGGGTCTACACTAGAAGAGAGGAAAAGACGAGAATTACCAGCACAATATAATGCAGAGCAAGAAAAGTGTTAGAACTTTAGGCCACAAAGCACTAGAGAAAAAGAAAAACAGAGAATAATATGAGAGAGGTGGTAGCCAGCAGCAGAATCGTCCCCAGAGAGGCGTGAGGTGATCAAACACACATGGAAGGATCATCCTTGGAAAGTGCAATGGCAAGTCTTCCTGTGAAATGAGAGGGCTGAGGTCAGGGTGGGTGAAGCTAAGAATTGAGCTAGTTGAGGAGCCCGTCTTGATGGTCGTTGTGCAGGCTGAAAGCTATCCCCTAAAGGTATCATGTCCTAATCCCTAGAGCCTGTGAATATTAGTTGATATGGTCAAAGATATTAAGGTCTTGAGATGGGGGAAATTAGTACCCAGGTGGGCCCCAAGCGCAATCACAAGTGTCACTATTAAGAGGGAGGTAGATTTCAGACAGGAACAATTTGACAATGGAGGCCAAGACTGGAATGCTGTGAGCCCAAGCCAAGGATTGCCAATAGTCACCAAAAGCTGGAAGCAGCAAGAAACAGATTCTTCCCTAGAGCTCTGGAGGGAGTATAACCCTGTTGATGCCTTGGTTTTGGCCTAGTGGAAATTATTTTGGACTTCTGACCTCTACGATTGTGAGAGAATAAATTTCAGTTTAAGGCACTCAGTTTGGGCAGCCTCAGGAAACTCATGCAGGCATGTGCTGAAGAGTGGAGGATAAAGGCAGTCTAGCAAAACAGAGAGTTAGAGAGAGTGATGGGACACAGAGAGGCGTTTGGGAATGATGAAGCATTTCTGATGATCCGCCCTGAAATTTTCAGTCAGAGGCTGGCCTTGGTCAAGATGCCATGGGGTTCACTGCTCTGTGCGGTCTGGAGCCAGTTCAAAACTCGGGTGTGCAGCAACCCCCTCATGCAACCTTATTTGAATTGTTTTATTGTCTTGGAGCCCTGGAGGGCTTGCTGGCCCCAGATCCAGCTGCACTTCTCATCCACCTTGACTGGCTTCAATAGAGTGAGGCCCAGGAGGCCTGAGAGGCTCTGGCAGCTCAGGGCCAGAGCTGCAGCACTGACTCTGGAAACATAGGCACAGGAATGAGAACTGATATGAGGGTCTCCCATGGCCCTGTGCCAGCCCTCTGCCCACACCACAGTACCAGGACACCCTCCCATTAGATGGTGAGAAAATATAGCAGGGTGCCATGAGTCCCTTTTGCTGGGGGGAGGGAGAATGGAGACTTCCACCTGCGCTTCGTAACGTGGTTCCAGAAGGCTCAAAGATCACCACCTCTTTTCCATTCCAGACAGCGATAGCATCCTAAAAAGAATAATGAAAATTAAAAAGCAACCTGCAATCTGGGCTCCTTACCATCCTGAATGACCCTACAATTGGCCACATCTTTTGCCTGCATTAAAGACCCCCAACCCCCCAAAAGACCTCATGGGTCACCCTTGCAGTTACCTTGGTGACAAATACCCCGCTGATGTGCATGTCGGTGCGCAGGCTATGTGTCACCCCCGTGGACAGGAAGGACACACTGAGTAAGCTTGGAGAAATTTGTACCACGGCCACCTGCTGGTGGAAGTGCGATGACATGGCCTGTTCGCTGAGGATCACCACAGAGCTGAGGTTGTTCACTGCCAGAAGGTTCTTCCTGGAGCCCCACTTCATTTCCACATTGGAGAGAAAGAACCAAAAGTGTGAACAAAGGAGAAGAGATACAGTCAGGAAAACAGTATACATATAAGGGTTCATAAACAATTTCCAAGCACTATTTCTTCTTGTTGTTAAATTATTTTAAGCCCTGACCAGTGTAGCTCAGTTGATTGGGCATTGGTCCTGCAAACTGAGAGGACACCAGTTCGATTCCCAGTCAGGACACATGCCTGGGTTGCCGGCCCAGTCCCCGGTTGGAGGTGTGTGAGAGAGACAGCTGACAGATGTTTCTTCCACACATCGATGTTTCTCTCCCTCTCTTTCTCCCTCCCTTCTCCTCTAAGAGTAAATAAATAAAATCTTTTAAAAATTATTTTTAAAATTTTATAAGTGTAACATGTATACTTTGTAAAAAAATTTTTTAAATACTTACACTCAGAGTTGTGATGCAGTGGGTAGATACCTATATGGTTGTTCCAGCTTGTGTCTGTTCTAACTGACTGAACATCTACATTTAGGGATATTTATTTTTAAAAATTCATAGCAAATTTAACATAGTGATTAAATTATTCAGCTTTCCTCTGGTGATATGAAATGGCACATTCATAATTTCAAATTAAACTTCCAAATCTATACAAATCTATGCCTGGATTTCCTACTCCATTCCACTGCTATATTTATCCACTCCTGAGTAACCACTGTTATAATAACTATAGTTTTGAGATATATTCTGGTATAGTATGCAGAAATGTTCTGATTGTATATAAATTTTTTTCTTGGCCACCTGTTCTCCCAGATGAGTTAAGAATTACTGTGTTGAATTTTCCCAGGAAAAAAAATAAAATCATTATTTTTACTGTATGTACATGTAAATTGTAGATTTATTTGGGAAGAAATGACACCTTTACAAGGTTGAGGCTTCTCTTCGGGGCACATGATATATTTAATGTTTATTCAGTTTTCTTTTATGTCCTTTTAAGAAAGTTAGTATGGCTCGTACTATTATTTTAAATGGCATTCCTTTCATTACCAGTGAGGTTGCATGTGTTTTTCATGTATTCTACTAACTACTCTTAGGTAAATTATCTCCATCATTTTTTCCATTAAAGTTCCTAATATTTTTCTTTTTCTTGTTTGATTTTGAGAGTATGTTTACTAAAGCTGGGAACAGTGAAACAAGGAAGGGCTTAGGATAGAAGAAGCCACGGGAGAGCCTGGGCGGGGCTCTGCTCTGGTTCCCTAGAAATGTTACAGAAAAGAAGTGAGCCCCACCAGGCTGTGTTGATTCACTGAGAAGTAAAAGTCAAGTGACAGAAGTGAGGCAACGTGGACTGCTGTTGGCTCACCGAAAAGTCAGAGAAAAGGGGGCCTTGGAGGCAGGTTCAGGGGCTTAGCCTGGGATGAACTCCCACTGCCCAATGCTCCCCTGGTTTCAAGTCTCATGGAGACCCTTAGAGTTTAGGAGAGAAACATAAAGATGCACGTCTGAGAGGAAAGAAAGGTGTGGGTGTGCTCGAGAGAGAGCCCATTTAATATTTTTCTTATAAATGTCAGTTTTTTTCATGTCATTTATTCTAAGATATTACTAAAAATAAGCCATACATTTAAAAAACTCTCTGGGTAAAGATTCCCTCCTCCCACAGAAATGCAAAAACAACAAAAGAATTGCATGTCAACTTCATAATAAAAACCAAAAACAATCATCATGGAGAATTGGGAAATGCAATATTTTAGAACTCAGATTTTCCTTCAATTCTAGTCTTATTCTCCACTGCCCAGTTTGAAATAAGTTTTTATGTGCTCACATTTGTTAATCTTTGCTTTGCAACTACTTTTATTACTTCAAATCTGAGAAAGTTGTATTTCCTCTGGAGATCTGATAATATCTTATGCTATTTTTAGCCAGTTATTCTGTCCTAATATTTTGTAAATATATTTACCTTGTTATTTCATCTATATACTATTTTTGTATATGGCCTGAGAGGAAGACCTGAAAGCAAGTCCCAAAATTGCTATAAGGTATCTCTAAACTATTTACTATGTTAGTTTTCCCTTCCAGAGTAGTGTAGAATTAAGCAAAATTTAATTTAAGAGATTATAACATGGAGCAGATCTGACAGACAACTTCCAGGATGGCAGGATGATGAGCCCTGAGGACATAACGGGCATAACTGGTAAAAATTATGAAAAAAAATCAAATTCTCTGGAAGCTGGGCATAAAGCAAATGAAGAAACATTTATTCAAGAAAGTCTACTAATTCTGGTAGGAAGAGCAGAATCTGTGGCACCTGAGCTACTCTCCTCCCCTCCTCCTGTCCTCCAGCTCAGCATAACTGAAGCTCCACTGAGTAGACAAGATGGGGGCTCCCTCTCCTCCGGCTCCCAGCTGAAGGCTACAGCATGCCTCTAGGAGGGGCTAATCGCCAGCATTTCCCATTCTCCTGGCTCTGCGATATAGAGGCCAATTCCAGGTGAGTGAAGCAGAGAGGCAAGGGCTCCCTCGTTCCACCAGCCTGGCTTACAGGCGTGGTAGTCTAAGAAACTAGGACCCCACACCCTTGCCCCAGCTTGCTCACGAGGCAAAGTAGCTCCATGCTGGGAGAGGCAATCTGAGAAGACCAGAGGCTACTGCACCCAGCTCCATGCTCATAAAGCAGGGCGTCATTAGAGAGAACCTGGCCACTGTCCCCATTCCCAACCTCTGAAGAGCTAAGATTTTTTTCCCAAGGGAAGGGCTGTCCATAAGATCAGAGAGCTCTGAACCACTCCCCAAAGGAAGTGACTTCATCCAAACTGTAATGTGGGTACATTCAAGCCTAATGACACTCTTGAAAACAGTGAAGGTGTTTTGGTGGTAAGCATTTAGAGGAGGCTGGTAGCTTCATGAGAACAGCCAGCTCAGCAGCAGGCCACACAGCTCACCAGAGAGCACCAGGGAAAGAGACACCTAGGAGGAGCCTAGGGATAATAACAAACCTCAGACCCAGAAGTCAAAGACCAACCCTGCTCAAATTTAACGGGACCTGACTGTGTAGCCATTGGTGTCCCATGGAAAACAATAAAGCTGCTGGTGGGGGGTACCTAACACGCTCTGTGGTACTTGAGTGAAGCAGGAAGTTTAACAGAGAGATCAGGGAGAAAACAGTCACGGAACCCCGCCCCCTAAAACCACTGTTGTCCCAGGGGGTAACTGTGCACACGCTCCAGGCTGTTCCCTCTGAGGAGCAATGTCACAGGCTTCATACTAGAGGGGAAAGAGGTATCACTGCAGTGGTCCATCCAGCTACTCACTAAACATACAAGCAAACAACAGCAACAAGCCATGGAGGTGAGTGGAACAGGGGGGTCAACATCCCAGAGTTGACTATAAAGTCTAGTTTGCAACAAAAAATTAAGTGCCATGCAAAACAGAAGAATATTACTCACACACAAGGAAAATGGCAGGCAACGGAAATTGCCACCAGAAGGCCCAGGTGTTGAACTTAAAGACTCCAATGTAGCCATTATAAATATATTCAAAGAATTATAAGAAACCAGGCTTAAAGAAGCAGAGGAAGGTATGATATAATGTCTCACCAAACAGAGACTACCAATAAAGAGACTGAAATTATAAATAAAAAAGAACCAAGTGCCCAGTAAGAATTAAAACATATGTCAACACAAAAACTTGTACACCAATGTTCATAGCAGCGTTATTCATAATCATCCAAAAGCAGAAAGAACCCAAATGTCCATCAGTGGATAAAAGGATAACAAAATGTGATCTATTCATTTGTGGACTATTACTCAGCCATAAACAGGAATGGAATTCTGACACATGCTACAATGTGGATGAAACTTGAAAACATTATACTCAGTGAAAGAACTCTCGTAGTCATGCATATTGTGTGTGATTCCACTGAAGTGTCCAGAATTGGCAAATCCATAAAGACAGAAAGTAGATTAGTGGTTGCATAGGGCTGGGGGAGGGAGAAATGGGGAGTGACTGCTAATGGTTATGAGATTTCTTTCTGGGGTAATGAAACTGTTCTAAAATTTATTGTGATGGTTGTAATACTGTGAATATATGAAAAACCATTTGGTATGTTATATATCCCAATAAAACTGTTTTTAACATTAGATAGAGATAGAAAGATAGATGAAAGATAGAGATAAAGGGATGGGTAGATAGAGAAAATAGATATACTTGTAGATTACTACAGATCCACAATCCCTTATTTACAATTCTGAACTCCAAAAGGCCTTTATGTTTATAAAGCCTTTTAAGTTGAATAACTTAACAAAAACAGGTTCAAAGTCAATTACTTCCTCCACTTTTGCAGGGCACAAAACGAGTACATCTGATGCCCTGGTTGAGTTGTACCTTTATCTGCGTGATGTTTCCTTCAAGCTCAGTAGGGGTTTGAAGGATCCACCTGTCTCTGCCCTCCACTCTTCGGCTGCTGTGGGGGCCTGGCACTTTTCTCCACATGGCAACTCGCCCTTTATCAGTACCTGCTGCCAGAAGACCTACAGGTAAAAACAGAGTTCACAGCCATTGACTTGAAAAGGGATAAGAATAGCAGCAGGCTTCCCTTCTCTGATTGTCCTCTCTGAAATATCAGCCCTCTGCCCAGTAACTCTCCAGGCCTCACTTGCTGTATCTTCCTTTAAAGGAACTATGACTACCTAGCAGTATAGTGTGTCCATGTGTACATGTGGTTGGTGGGTGTGTTGGTGCTGGTTCTCCTTCTCCATGACAGCAGAGACCTATCTGCCTGTTCAATCTGCTTCTTCAATGCTAGAATAGCACTTAGCCCTCAGCAGGCACAAAATAAATGCCACCCTGGCTCATCTCCTATTCTGTCTTCTCTGTGTGTGTACACATACATACACATATGTATACTTACACATATATATATGAGGTCTGTCCAGAAAAAGTCCAGCCATTATTAATACAATGAGAATGGTTTGCAGAGTATCAATGTAACCCAGCAGCCAAGGAGAGTGGATTGGAATGCATATGCATGAGCAATGGTAACTTCACAGTACTAGTCAGTGGGGGTGGTAGATGCTATTGAGTGAGCATGTGCACTGTGTGGCCGTTGCATTCAAAATGCCTGAGTGAGTAGAGCAATGAATGAATCTGCATCAAATTTTGCATTAAGCTTGAACGTTCCTCCATGGAAACTATTCGGATGATTCAGAAGCCCATGGCAATGGGTAACTGGTAGCTTCCTCACACAACGCGCCTATTCACACATCATGTCTCCTGCAGAGTTTTTTGGCAAAACATCAAATCACCCAGGTGACTCAGCCCCCTACAGCCCAGATTGGACACCCTGTGACTTCTGGCTTTTCCCAAAACTAAAATTACCTTTGAAAGGGAAGAGATTTTAGATCGTCAATGAGATTTAGGAAAATACGACGGGGCAGTTGATAGCGACGGAGAAAATTGTGTGTGGTCCCAAGGTGCCTACTTTGAAGGGGACTGTGGTGTCATTGTCCTATGTACAATGTTTCTTGTATCTTGTACCTTCCTCAATAAATGTCTCTATTCATTTTACATGTCTGGATACCTTCTAGACAGACCTCATATATTTCTAAATTTTTCCACACTTTTTCTTGGGGTTTTGGGAGAGAATGGAGATCAACTGCATACAGCCATGTTAGTCACACTTTTGACCAAACTCTTGACCTTCATGTGGGATAAAAAGTTTACTGTTACTTTCTGCCTTTACTGGCTTTATCCAAGTGACTTGACATAGTTATAACTGAGTGGCCAGTCTTTGAATAGCCACCATTGTCATTTTGCAGCTAACACAGCAAAGCTGGAGGTTGGTTCTCTTTCTCCCTTACGCCAGCCCATGAAATCTCACCTTTGATTTTACAGTAAGAAACACAGTTTATATTCTCTCCTTTTTCGAAACCGAACTTCTCTTCTAGACTCAGTACATAATTCTCTCCTTGTTCTAAATCCCAGAATCTATAAGAGAAAAAAGAAAGCTCACTAGGGGGACTATGTCAGTGAACTGCCCTCAGCTCTGAAGGGCTTATCCATCTTACAGATGAACTATAAAAATCAGGAAAGAGTCATGGCCCTTTGGACTCTGATATTAAAAGCAGGCCATCATTACATTTAGATCTACTTGGTGCCCTGTTCATAATCAAAGGGAGCAGCTTTTAATAAAAGAGGGTTCACGTGTGACACCAGGTCGCAACGAGAACAAAGGAACTGCAACCACTTGCACCCAGGAGAACCCCCAATATCACATGGAGCTCCAGCAGCGAGAAGCAAGAGAACATAACACGTGATTCTGTCTATACCAAGCTCACAAAAACCAGGCAAGGGGACTCCCTGGGCAGACAGCAGAATAGTGCCACCCTGGCATGAGGAGCAGGGATGCTTGGGGTCTCTAATATGTTCTGTTCTTTGATCTCAGAGCTGTTACATGGGTGTGTCCAATTTGTGAAAACTACTGAGAATTTGAGACCGACTTTTGATCATGCACTCACTAGGGTGTCAAATCTCACCTGAGGGCTGCTTCCCCAATGGCGGTCACCAGAAGGCTGCCATCAATCAAAGCAATGTCTGCCCGGTGACCTGTTTTTCCACTCAACTTTACCTGTAAAATGAAAAACAACCCAAAAGAAGCATGTCACTATGATGAGACTGTGTATCCCCACTGTGAGTCTGGAATCTCTGGTCTGCAGTGACTTCCTGGAGACTCGCCAATGGAGGAAGTGCAGGGTGAATACGGACACTTGGAAAGGCACCCCTAGCTTCCCAAGATGCAGAAGCCAAAGCTGACAATTACTCTTGCACATTAAATGGTTAATAATAGCAGCTGCCCAGCACATAGCATGTACTGTGCACATTTCTAGAGTGACTACCAAGCTGAGACAAGCTCAGGCACCACTGTGCCCTCCAAGGCAGGTGTCGCACTGTTTTGGAGAGAATAAACCTGCCCAGACCCCACTAGCTGGTCAGTAGCTCAGGGGGATTTGAACCCATGTCCATGTGATTCAGTGATCATGTTTTCAACTGCTGTGCTAGAGTATATATAAATGACCAAATAAACATGGATTTACATAAAATCAATCCACTCCATAATCTATAAGAGTATCTTTAGGGAAAGTTCAGAGTTCTCCAAGGAATATGGATTCCTCTGGTATAAGCCATGAAACTAGCAGGAGGCAGTGATGCGCAGCATCTGACACAAGGACAAGCAGTGTCCTCCTGGTGCTGAGGGCCCAGGGCTGATGCCATGAGGCATATTCAAAGACACACAGGTGTGTCTCAGTAGCCATAGTGAAACACCTGCTACCCAAGGAGAGTGACTATCATTTATGTCCCTTAGGTGAAACAACATGCATGTGTGCCTCAGGGGCAGCTGTGATAGAATACACATGGGGTGGGGGGGGAAATCCTCAAGGCTCTCAATGGCAAGTGAGCCCTTGCCATGCCTTGTCTGCACATAGCTGGGAAGCAGGGTGATGTCCCTCCCTACATGGTTCCACTGTGGAGGTTGAATGGGCTCCTGCAAAGTGAGTGGTTATTCTGTCACCCCCAGGTCTGCAGGCTGCCAGTTAATCAATCATGGAGGGCATAGCCTTAACTCTCATCCTGTCTGTCCACTGATGCTAGAAAAATCTCCTTCATTCTCAGTTTCCCTCACTTTGAGCTGAACGCCCTATAATAAATAGTGGTACTAAACAGCTCTGTAAGTGGCCTGAAACAAAGTTGCTAAGGAATTGGAAAGGGTGGTTAATCAGATGAGAAAAACCTAGCCCGAGCCCGGTCCCTCTGCCCACCTTCATCACTTCTTCCACTTCACCCACAGGGGTCACCAAGTACAGGGACAGCAGCAGGTTCTCTGTGACCACCACCAGTGCCTCCCTCTTCTCCATGTAGAACAGCATTTGGATGGAGCTGTTTGCGGACGCCGCCAGAGTGGTCTTGCCTTTCTCATCCACATAGTGCACTGTCCCTGAGGGCAAAGGGGACAATCACCAGGCAGCTTGACACTCACCAGTAGCCATTTCTGTCTACTTAGGAGCATTCTCAAAATAAACGTCTTATTTTAAATATTTTAAATATATCTGCACATGACCTCACAGGCTGCCATCTCTGAGATAAGCCCCATCTTATCAGTTTAGCTCAGCCTTGATTCCTGCTGCCTCTGCCAATTCTGTCTCCATCACCACTGACCTCGGAGGATTCTAACATTCACATTGATGACCCACCTGACTCCTCAGCCTCAAAACTCTTTGTTCCCCTTGGTCCCCTAACATGAGGTGTGCATCTATCACCCATGCACCGAGGTTCTATTTATGACCTCCTGTAGCCACCAGGCCCTCTCCTGTTCTGTGCTTGGTTCATTTTTCCCTAAGCCGCAGAGTCTCTCCAGCCTGGAACCCCTCCTTCTCCTGCTGATCCTGAGCATGCCAAACCCTTGCCGACCTCTTGGTTCCTTTCCTAGGCTTCTGAACTTAGTGGGTGCAACCTCCTGCAAATTCTCAGGTATCCAATCCATAGCTATTGCTCTCTGGAGTCTCCTCACCCTCCTGGTCTCCTCTCATCTTATTCCTAATGGATAACTTCAATTCTTATGTAACTGAAAAGTTCGAGGTTCTCTAGAGGCTAATTGCAATAATAATGAGCATCTACTCAGCACTTATTTGTGGCAGGCTCAGTGTTTGGCACTTAAGTGTGTATAAATGAACATTTCCAGTGAGCTCTCATGGCAGTTACTCTTACTGTTGCTATGTCTGTTTTACACATCAGGACGTTGAGGCACACAGCTATAGGACAATTTGCCTTCGAAGACCACAGCTATCGAGTGCAAGGAAGGACTGACACCCCATACATACCTCTCCTAGTTGCCAACATCTTTTCCTTCACACATCTCTTCCCCATATCATCTTTCTTTTTTTAACTTATTGATTTTGGTGGGGCAGGGTGGGGGGAGAGGAGAGAGAGACAGGGAGAGAGAGAAATCTATTTGCTATCCACTTATTTACTTGTTTGTTTATTTATTTATTTTTAGAGAGAGGGGAAGGGAGGGAGAGAGGTAGAGAAACATCAAGGTATGGTTGCTTTTCATGTGCCCCCCACTGGGGACCAGGCCTGCAACCTAGGCATGTGCCCTCACTGGGAATTGAACTTGCGACCCTTTGCTTCACAGTCTGGTGCACAATCCACTGAACCATGCCAGCCAGTGCCATTTATTTATGGATTTATTGGTTGATTCTTATATGTGTCCTGACCAGGAATCGAACCTACAATCTTGGCATATTTGGACAATACACCAACCCACTGAGCTATCCAGTCAGGGCATCCACATCATCTTTTCAACTCACTTCCTAAGGGGTCTTTGCACTAGCATCTCCCCTCCCTGCACCCCCACTGTGCCGGGCCCACTCCATGCCCCTCTGGGGCCTCCTCAAATTCCCTCAGCGCCGTCTCTTTACCTCCTGAAATGAAAAGTATCTCAAAAGCCCCCAGCCCCTTCCAGCTATTATCTGCTGTCTTCTTCCTGTCGTGGTGACACAGCTTCCTCAAACCTCATCATCTTTGTGCAAGCCTCACTTCCTTGGCCTTTCTCCCAGCGGACACACTTGTGAATGTCTCATGTGAATGTTAAAGACTTTATTTTCCTCTTAACTTTATTACATTTATCAGCTGCCACTGGGGCAGCCTGTCTCACTATTTACACTAAAGAAGAGTTGTGTTAAAATCAAGACAGGAGGCACTTAATGTGGACCACCCATGAGGGCTGGTTGGTAGCTGCAGGCAGGAAGAAAAACCCACCCATCCTGTTCATGCTCCATTCCCAGAACTCAGTCAAGTACCTGACACTTAAAGAGGTGCTTCACAGTTGTACAGACTGAATAAAAGGAGTGCAACAAAAGCACCTTTTCAAGGATGTCAACTTGTCTGTGCTGCGCACCCAGTAAGCAGCCAGGATATAACTGCTGACAGACAGCTTCCACGTGAAAACCCTTCAAGTACAAATAATGGTCAATTTGTCTCTAATCAGAACAAAGTGAAGCCATTCTTTGAATACTGGATAAATACCTGTATAAAACTGGCTAATGTATCACTCTAAGGTTGGCATGCATATGGCCTGTTATCTTATGCAGAAACACCATCTATTTGTTCAAAGTCCTTACCAGACACCCCTGAAATTCAGTGTCCTAGAATCTCAAACTAAGTTTCTCACCATCCATCAAACTGACAAAGAACGACAGTCCCTCTTGAGATCCCATTTTCAAGAAACTCCCAAAGCCGCTTTTCCTCCAGTTAAACATGTCCAGAGCTTTCTCATCGCCACTCACAGCTGCCTTTGCCAACTGAACAAGGTCCCTGAAAGCAAACATGACCCAGGAAGTCAGATTTCTTGCTATTCCTCGTAGGAGGGTGCTGTCATTATAGATGTGCTGAGAGTGGCTCATTGCTATGGCCCCTCCAGTATTAGGAGGAGCCATATCTCAGCCCATCCGCACCCCCAAGGATTTAAACTCAAGGCCACCATGTAAGCTCATACTTACTCGCCAGGAGGGGGGAGCCTGAAAATGCAATGAGTCAGCTGTTTTCCGTATTCATGTTTCAGCAGGGGTGTCCCTTGTACTCGGCCCCTTTGATCCAACCTCCATAAAAGCAGGACGCCAAGCTGCAAAATCCAGCATCACACATGGAGGAAATACATTCTTACTGAGTGACTGGGGGGAGGCAAGACTTACACTGTGCAACAGAACTTACACTTATTTTTTTTTTTAAACAAAATTACTACACATGTTCCATGAAAAATACAAACAATTCAAGTGTTCAATGAAGGCAAGAAATTCTTCTTTGTGCCCCCCCAAACCTTACCCTCTGGAGATAACAACTGTCACATTTTCAGTTGTTAAAACAAACTTTTAATTTTAAAATAGATTCAGATTTATGGAAAAGTTTTGAAAATCATTCTGAGAAATCCCATACCCCCACCTAGTTTCTCCTATCAGATCTTACATTAGCGTAGTACAATTCTCAGAATAAGCCAATATTAATACATTATATTAACCGGTCTTTATTCACATTTCCTCAGTTCCTCCCTAATGCCCTCTTCCTGTCCCAGGATCCCATGAGGACCCACGTGACATCTGGTCATCATGTCTCCTTTGGCTCCTCTCGGCTAAGACCATGTCTCAGTCTCTCCTGTTTTTGATGGTCTTGATAGTTTTGAGGTCTATGAAGGAATTTTGTGGAATGTCCCTCCACTGGGATTTGTCTTTTTTTCTCATCCTTGACTGGGGTTGTGGGTTTTGGGAGAAGGCCATTGATAGAAAGTGCTCTTCTCATCACATCACATCAAGGGTCCATGCCATCGACATGACTTATCTCTGTGACACTGACCTGGATCTTTTGGCTGAGTCATGTTTGTAAGGTGTCTCCACTGTTCAGGTCTTCTTTTTTCCCCCTCCCTCTTCTGTACAGGAGAAGGGAGTTATGCCTCACCTCCTTGAGCATGGAGAATCAACAGGAATAATTTAGGATTCTTCAGCACAGGAGATTTGCCTCTTCCTCACTATTATTTATTCAATCGCAGGTTTATTATCAGTATGGACCAGTGGATACTTATTTTCTACTTTGGGTTATAATCCAATACTACTTTTTGGCTTTAATTTTTCTAGCTTCAGCCATTGAAAACTCTTTCGACCAGCTCCGTACTCCATCGTTGTGGGTTTTGTGGGTACTTCCTTACTTCCTGTCACTACAGATTCTCTGGGCGCATTGTCCTGCTCCAGTCCTAGAATCAGCTATCAAGGAGCCCTGGTTCCTTATACTGGAGGAAACAAACAGAATCTAGGATCTGGGTGTTAGGTGTACTGTACACTCAATTTTAAAACCATCAAAGTCTTAAATGAACAGCACAGACAAGTGTGAGAGAATTTCAAGGCAGCAGGGAGGAGGACAACTTCATTGCAACGGGTCCAAGAGGCTCCATGACCAGCGATGAGAGGTAAAGCTTTGCCAAATAGCAGAATTTCCATCTGAATCTGTCTGCAAAGTGCATTTGCTCTGATGCCTGGGCATTCCTCAAGGTACGTTTCCTGCTCAAGATCAGTGAACATTTTACCACATGCTGGGAAGAGTACACTCTTCCTCCCAGCCTGCTTTCAAATAGCATTGATTCCAATATCCCCACATGCTGGGTAATATCGCTTTACTGTATATGAGAACATGATAATCCAATGAGGATGGCTTTAAAAGCAACTTATACAGTAAATCTCTAAGGAAAGCTACGTAAGATTGAAAATAATATGTAACATGAGTGTGTGTATATATATATTTTAAAAGATTTTATTTATTTTATTTTTAGACAGAGGGGAAGGGAGGGAGAAAGAGATGGAAAGAAACATAAATGTACGGTTGCCTCTCACGCACCCCCTACCGGGGACCTGGCCCGCAACCCAGGCATATGCCCTGACTGGGGAATCAAACCAGCTATTCCTTGGTTTGCAAGCTGACACTCAATCCACTGAGCTACACCAGCTGGGGTCATATATAGTATATATCATCAAACTAATTCTTTTTGACTTTGCCAGTTTTATGAAGAATAAAATCATTATTGGTTCCTTCGTGTTTAGTAATTCTTTTCAAAATGATGCTTGCATAGTGAAAAAGACAAGGCTAGAAAATGAAAATGCTTCCTTCCCCTGCTACCCAGCCTCCTCCCTACAGAGCGGTACGTGGGATCCTGTGTGTCTGATGGTGCTTTATGCATACAAAACATATGTGGAGATGTCTCTCTGCTCTGCCCTTCAAGTGCAATCACCCAGTACTTATTTTTTTAACATAATAATTGACTTTATAGAGATCTATTAGTATACAAAGCTTCTAACTGGCAATCCAATCAGGTTTCTGAATACAATCAAGACATAATTAGCATGTCCGGACTTCTAGGCTGTTGTTTTGAGGAAGAAGTTGTTCAGAGCCCTTGTACCCCAGGAGCAGTGATTTCATGGGATCGTACAGGCCTTGTTTTGACAGAAGGACAGATGCAGCCCACCACGATCACAAGTAAAACTTCCAATGACTCCCAAGGATGCAATAAGTCAAATGCACTTTGTCTCAGGTTCTGGCTAACCAGCTGGAAATTGAACACAAAGTGGGGATTTAGAGGCGAACTCTAAGATGTCCCACCGCCTTTGCGGCAGCCTTGTTCCTCATCCCAACTCTAAATGTTTTTTCCACCTCTCGCTACTCTCACAGGGCAATTCTTTGTGTTCAGAGCTTTCTCTTCACTGTCATTCCTTCTAAGTTACTTCATTCACTGTAATTTTATACGGCAAGAGTCTAAAAAACATTACCCTTAATGAGAAATTAGTCCTAACTTTGAAGAGCAAGAGTTTAATGAATTAAGTTACTGATGAGAAGTTAAGAATGTTCTAGATTCAAATGTCGACATACTGGCACTTCAAAATATGGCCATCCTTCTAGGTTTTTTAATAGTTTATCATGACAGTAACTGACTTGCCCTTTGTCATGTGTGAATTTACTGGATCCTCTACTTGGCTCTATGAAAGCACATGGGAAAACAAGACCTGGTCTATGTGACACTCTCCCTACTTCTTTACTGATGTAACTGCTAATAGGTATTTCACAGAACATCTGCCCAGTGTCCTTTTCTAGGGATCTCTCTACCTCCCTGGCCACCTCTGACTACTGCACATGTGGGCACGTGGCCTGAGCTGAATTTGGGAGAGGAGGAGAAGGAACAGGTCTCTGGGTGGGAGTTGAAACTAGAGCAGGTGATCTTCGTTTTCATCAGCTAGAGATTCTGCCTCATGGATCTAATGGGTTAGAGAGAGGGATAACTGGTAGGACGGTACATGGAAAAGCACAGTGCTGGCAGACAGATGTGTCTGTCAACACCTCCCTCTTGGTTCTAGACAGTCCTGAAGTCAGCTGTGCTCCTGTTCCTGGGACACTCTGATGGCCTCAGATTAAGTGCACTTTGTTGTTTCAGCCAGTCTGGGTTTGTTTCACTGGTAATCAACCTAACTAAAGCATGGTCTTTGGTGGAAGAGCCGAGAAGACCCTCAGCCAAGCCTGGGTACTCAGCGATGCCGCATTCCAAATGCTTATTCATTATTATTCCTTCTCTTCCTACTTGAGTCCATTATAAAATTAGGACGAGTATAATATAGATTTTCTTAGAATTAGATATTTCTGTTCTTAAATATTTTGACTCTTAGGACTTGGTCAGCACACATATGAGTTTAGTTTCATGCCTGAGTTAATCTGCTTTGTTAATTGTTATACAATACAGTCAAATGAGAATAATGAAATTCAATGATCTTGAATTCTTTTACTTTCACAGAGGATTTGCAGAGCATTGCACAGTAGGGAAGAGGGAAAGATCACCAAGGGAGTCAGAATCTGGGGACAGGGCAATGTCATTAGGTGGGAAATGAACAGAAAAATAGAAGAAAAATCATCCAGAAAAATGGAACAAATGGACAGAAGAATGGGCAAGTGACAAGACCGGAACAGAAGATGTCAATTGTCCTTGTGATATTCATCAGTAGCTACAGAAATGCAAACTAGAACATGACAAAATTCTGAATTTGGACACAATACTTTGTGAGAAAGTACATGATTTTTGTGAGCTGGTGTGAACTGATACGAATCCCATGGTGTGATGTTTGGGAACATCCACCAAACCACAAGCACACATGCCCTAAGGTTCAGCCACCTCACTTCTAGGAATTTCTCTAAACTTCCACATGAGTGAAATGACAAAAGCATGAGGTTAGCCACGGTGTCATTCTCTGTTTAGCAGGACTGGAAACCACTGAAATGTTTATCAACAGGAGCTGGTGAAGTAGATCACATATAGATGTGCATATATATATATGTACATATAAATGTGCATATAGAGGACAGGTTAAAAGAGAAAAAGGAGGTTCACTGTTTAACAAAATGGAGAGATCTGCAAGACACTGTGTAAACTGAAAACGACAGAGACAGAACAGAATCGCATATTATCACCTATGTAAAGGAGGGGACAATTAGGAGACAGGATCCTCTGTGTGATATCTCCAGTCAAAAATGTTTAAAGAGGAAAGCAAACAAATCTAAACTGAGGGATATTCTACACAATAACTAGTCTGGACTCCTAAAAAGGTCAATGTGATGAAAGATCAGAAAAGAAAAAAAGAAAGAGAGAAGACTGGAGAACTGTTCTTGATTGAAGGAGACTACAGAGAAAAGACAGCCAAACACAATGCGTGGCCCTTGGTTTGATTCTGGACAGGACAAAGTCGGCTATAAAGGACACTACTGTGACAACTGGAAAAACTGTAATAGGGACTGCACACTGGCTACGAGTAACTGCATCAGTGTTCACTTTCCTGAGTTAACCATACATAGGTATGTTGCGGTTATGTAGGAGAATGTCCTTGTTCCTAGGGAACGATGCCAAAGTACCTGGGGGTGAATGAGATATGATGTCTGTGACAAACTCTCAAATAATCAGGGAGAATATATACATAAAGAGAGAAAGCAGATGTGTCAATATTTTAATAACTAGTGAATTTATGTAAAGGGTATACAGGTGTTCCTTGTACTATTCTTTTAATTTCTCTGAAGATTTGAAATATTGCAAGATTGGAAATTGGGGAAAGAATGCATTTTTATGTGCCTGTGTGTACCTGTAAAAACTCTGGAGGGACTTTAAGAAGCTAAGGATGCCAGAAAGTGGAGAGGGGAAACTGATGGGCATGGGTGGAGAGGCTTTTCAAGGTACATACCATTTCATACCTTTTGAATTTTGAAACACGTAAACGTATTACCTGAAACATGTAATAAATGAACACACTTGCAAAATTTATGCTGTAATTTGTGACTCAAATTAGGTCTAGACCAGGGTTTCTCAACCTGAACACTGTTGAAATTTTGTGTGGAATAATTTTCTGTTGTAGGGTCTGTCCTGGCTTTGTAGGATGTTGAGTAATATCTCTGGCCATCAAATGCAGGTAGAACAGCCCTCCTCCATTGTGAGGACAAAACCTGTCTCCAAACACTGTTAAATGTCCTGAGGGGCAAATCAAGCAGGTTAAAAATCCCTGAGCTAAACAATCAGGATTGGGGACCCCCTAGGCAATGAAGTTTGCTCAGCGAAGCTGGTAATTCAGCAGTGCCATAAAAGTGACAGTACCTGAGTCATTCATCCCATCTTTATGAATATAGTTATCTAGAAAAGTTCATTTTAAAAATGATAGACATCCCATAGAGTGGGATGGTAGAATACAATTTTCAAACCTTGCTTCCAATATGAAACAAAATCTGCCATGACATCTGACAAGATGAACTGAATTTGGCAACCACACATTTCAAATAATTTGGTCTTCACACCCTTCCCAGTGTGTCCCTAAGGGTACAAACAAGGAAAGGCTGAGATCTGAAATCAGTGTCACCAGGTGTCTGCTTACCCTGTCTCCAGAAAGGAGGCAGTTCCCGTTGATGTTCCAAGTGAGGACAGTGATGTCGGCGGTGTGCGTTGGGGGGACTGCATGCTGCTCCTTATCCTGCTTATTAAACATAATCACTTCTCCAGTCTCCCATCCAACAGCTAGTATCAGCCTTGTCGGGTGCCAGCACAGGGAAGTGATCTGGTACGACCTCTCGATATGCGTATCAGGCACACATTCACCCTGTGACAGACAAGAGGTGAATCTCATATTACAGAGAGTGGCAGCTACGCAAAGAATTTCTGGGTGATCAATGGAATCAACATCAGCTATAAGATATAAAGAGCTGTTTATTAAGGAACTGTTCTAATTTTCATAGAAACATCAATCTTTCCCAACCTGACCTATGAAAGATAAGATTAACACACAACAGACCATACTGACCAGTGTATCAAGGAGTATGACATGCTCTCAGCTGCTCAGTGGCTAGCTAGAGTTTTAATGAATTCCAATAAAACTTTATTTATAAAAACAAGTGGTAGGACAGGTGAAGTTTGTTGACCCCAAGGTTCTCAAAGTGTGGTCAGATGACTCTCAAAGCCTTTTCAGGGTCTGCAAGGCCAGTTATTTTCAGAATGACACTAAAAAGTTATTTGCTTATTTACTTTCATTTTCTCAACAGTATACAGTGGAGTTTTCCAGAGGTTATGTGATGTGTGATGATGTCATTGCTCTGATAGCTAATGGAATATGTGCTTGTATATACTTGAGTTTTCTAGAATTTTCTAAGGAAATTGATTTAGGGTATAAATATGTGTGTTTTCAGATATTAATTTCATTTGTTCTCGGTGCTTCTACCAGAATCTTTCTAGTAATTTTGTTATACCTGCTACATCTGTGACCTCATTATCATGTAATAATTATTTAGAAATCCTAAAGTTTTCCTTGTACCAATTAGAAGACACAAAAAGTACACCTTGTTTTGTAATAATATTTTTAATTTTTCTAAGTTTTAAAATTTTGTCTAAAATTGCTATTATTTTGAAATTTGACATTTATTCTAAAGAAAATTTTATACTACATATTGGAGAGTTCTCTGACTCCCAGAAGGGAGGAACCTACTCCAAAGAAGCTGGGCGACATTGCACTTAATGCTGGAGCTGGACAAACAAGAGAGCAGATGGGGGCCCTGGTTGAGCTTCCATCCACGGAAGGGCAAAAGAGGGACAAGTGTCACAGATGAGACCTCCAATGGTGAGGCAGGCGAGACACCAAGAGGTTCTGCCCTAATGTGGGGGAAGGTAGGGAAGGCCTTCCTCAGAAGTGTCACTGAGCCACTTTCATCTGGAGGACTAAGAGTAATTGAGCAAAAAGATCAAGGGAGACTCTCCTGTGCAGAGGGCATGGCATATGCAGTGTTGGAAGGCCCTGGAAGGCCAGGTGTGTGTGTAGCACAGAGGAGGAGCACCATGTGAGGCATGAGAGCCAGGCCTTGTGGGGACGGGGGGCCACATCAGGTATTTCTATCCTTACCTAAAGAGCAATATGGGGTTGGGGAAGGTGGGAGTAGTGGCGGATTCCAGGTATGATTCTAAAAGATGGCTCTGCCCTGTGTGGGCAACGGGGATGGGGAGGACCTTCAGGACACAGGTGTGGCAGGGAGCAGGCTGTGCTTATTTTGCCAGAGGCTCCGGCGTAAACTAGGTAAACTTGGCCATGGACTGTAAGGCAGGGAGGGAGTGTCACCGTCATTCCCAGGCCCCTGTCCTGGGCATCAAGATGGAGAACACTCAGCCTTCAAAGGTAAGTGTGAGGCAGGGGACAGTGGGGCAAAGTTCAGTTCAGTCTGGACTTGTAAAGTTTGAGGTCTATGTCAAACATCCGGATGTGCTGTGGACAGCTGGATTTCTAAGTCTGTATTTCAGGGGGGACTTGTGTCTGGAGGTAGAGGTTTGTAAGTAGTTCAGTGATAGACAGTGACAGTCACAGGAGGAGGATATAGAGGAAGACGAGGCCTAGGCAAGCATGAGACACACCAACAACAGCCCCAGTTTGGAAGGAGAGGCAGGCAGGATGAAGGAGGCGGGGTAAAGGAAAGCCCCAGCAAGTTCCATGGCACGTTTCCCACAAAATTTTACACAAGTGTGAGGCAGTGTGGTGGTGGGGCATAAGATAAGGACCCAAAAGCACACAGGGCTAAGCAGATACTGCTGCCGGCTCTACCTGCTTGGGTGAAGTATATGGGTCGACAGTGAGACTGCAGAGGGTTGAGAAGTGGGAAGGGAAATCTGATTTTCTTTGTGACGTATGAGGTGTGTTATGCACTGAGAATTTTGGTGGGGGCGGTATTGAAAGTTTTAGGAGCATCTAGAAAGTTTTTGCTATGGGTTGAATTGTGCAAATTCCCAAAAAGATGGATTGAAGTCCTAACAACTGATACATGTGATATGACCTTATTTAAAAATAGGACTTTTGCAGATGATCAAGTTAAGATGAGGTCACTAGTGTGGGCCCTAATCCAGGAAGACTGTGCCCTTCATGGAAGAGCAGACATGTGGAGGAGACAGCCCTATGGTGATGGAGGGAGAGACTGGAGTGGGGTAGGTACAAACCAAGGGACACCAGGACTGCTGGCAATCAGAGGCAAAGACAAACCATGCAAGATCCTCCCTGGAGCCCTCGGAGAGAACGAGGCCCTGCCAATCCCTTATTTCAGACTTCAGGCCTTGAGAACTGGAAAAGAATGTATTTCTGTTGTTTTAAGACACCCAGTTTGCTGTCGTTTGTCACGGAAGCTACAGAAAACTAATAGTTTTAAATGATGTAAACTGACAGGAGACTGGTTCAGGATGGACAATGTTGAGGGGCCATTTCTGGTTAGTGACTGTGAACTGACTGAATTCTGTCTTAAACATTCCTAAATATGTCCCCAAACCTAAACTGTGGGGGTAAAAGAATTACCCACATAATAGTGCTTTTTTAATACTGGGAGTTAAGACCTCAGTGAAAATTCTCACACACACACACACAAACACACACACACGTACATCACACCCCGCACACATCCTACACTCTCCTACCTCCCTGCCCCGCTCACCTACACCCCGAACCATAACTCTTACACCCCCACCCCTCCACCACACACATACACGCACACATACAGAGAATAAAAGAAAAGGGCCAGAAGCTAATGAAGTCATAATCATTGCTTCTTAGTACTTACTTGCTCCAGGTATATATCCACACTGCCTCCTGAGGTTGTGCCCATGGAGGCGACTGCCAGGAATGGGTGAACAGGGTGCCAACTGATGTGGGAAGGAGACCCAACTGAGTCTGGGGCTTCTATTCGGTAGTCAAAATAGAGGGCCATGATGGAACTCAGACCTAGTCAGGGTTGAAAGCTGCAGGGGAAAAAACAACCAAGCCCTGTGATTTTGAACAAAAGGGCTGTGTATAGATTTAGGAAAGAAAAGCGCCACGAACCTATATTCATAAGACATTCAGCAACTTATAAATACCCGTTCGTACTGAAGGGCAATTTCATGTGGAAAAGGTCTCTACCAGGAACAAATATGCAATTAAAAGCAAGGGATTAGACTTGCAATGATCCAGAGCATGATGGAAAACAGTAAAACTTCTTGCCTTCAAACAGCAAAGAAAAGCCCTGCCGCGTGGACTGCATGAGGAATCCTTCATGATTTTTATTCCAATCACAATATGGACAATTTATATATCTATAGTCCCCTTTAAGAAAAACATTTTCAGCCCTGGCTGGGGTGGCTCAGTGGATTGAGTGCCAGCCTGCGAACCAGGGAGTCGCTCAGGCACATGCCTGGGTTGCCGGCCAGGTCTCCAGTAGGGGGCGTGTGAGAGGCAGCCTCACATTGATGTTTCTCTCCCTTTCTCCCTCCCTTCCTCTCTCTAAAAATAAATAACATCTTAAAAAGAAAAAGAAAAACATTTTCAAACCAAATAAAAGCAAACTGCTTCGCTAAAGAGAATGTACAGAAAAACTTAGTACTCAATTTCTGATAAAGCTTGAAAACCAAGGCTCTCTTCACCTCAGACTCTCAGGTTGTAGAAAGTAAAAAGATTCCTTTGTTAAACAGTCAAGAAAACAAACCCACAGCAACTGCGGAGAAGCTGAACTTCATTAGTTACAGGAACTTAACCTCCTTCTTTCCCTCCTACCCTCTCTCCTTTCCTTCCTCTTTCTTTCCTGGAAAAGATGTGCATGCTGTACCTTTGAGAGAGGGATAGGATGGTGAATGAAATGATAGTCTGACTTCTGTCCAATTTTTCATACCCTAGAAACAGTTTGAGGAAGCTAATTGGTAAAGAAGAGAGTACGTCTAGGGTGACTTCATACCCATTACGATGACTATTATTAGAAAAATAGAAAATAGAAGTATTGGTGGGGATGCAGAGAAATTGAACACTTGTGCATTGCTAGTGGGCACGAAAAAGAGTGTAGCCACTATTGGAAAGCAATGTGGTGATTCTCTAAACACTAAACATGGAATTTCCACATGATGCAGCAATTCAGTTCTGGGTATACACCCAAAGAACTGAGAAAAGCAGGGACTTGAACAGGTATTTGTACATAAATATTCATAGCAGCATTATTCACAGTAGCCAAAAGGTGGAAACAATCCAAATGCCTATGAACGGATGAATGAAGGAACAAAATGTGGTATTGTATATTCATATAATGGAATATTATTCAGCCTTAAAAAGGAATGAAATTCTGCCCTGGCTGATGTGGCTCAGTTGGTTGGCACATCGTCCCACAAACCATGAAAGGTCATGGGCTCAATTCCTGGTCGGGGCACATGCCTAGACTGTGGGTTCGATTCCAGGTAGGGACATGTATGAGGGGCAACCAACTGATGTTTCTCTCCCTCTCTCCCTCCCTTCCCGTCTCTCTAAAAATCAATAAGCATATCCTCAGGTGAGGATTAAAAAAAAAGGAATGAAATTCTGACACATTACAGCATCCATGAACCAATAAGACATTATGCTGAGTGAAATAAGCCACACACAAAAGAACAAATAATGCACTTGTATGATTCCACTTATATGAGGTACCTACAATAGTCAAATTCAGAGACAGAAAGCAGACTGGTGTTGCTGGGGCTGGGTGGGTGAGATGGGGGGGATCAGTTATTTAGTGTACATAGGGTTTCAGTTGGGGAAGACGGAAAAAGTTTTGGAGATGATTGTGGTGATGGTTGTACAACAACATTAATGTACTTAATGCCATTGAACTCTATACTTAAAATGGTTAAAATGATAAACTTTGTATTATGCACATTCAACCACAACAAAAAAAATGCAAAGAAATTATTCGACACCTGCAAAATTCTATCACTCTATCATTGTAGGGAACAGACTATGCCATTTGCTGAGTAATACAATAGTTGTAGCAGAGGAAGTTGCAAAAGCTCAGTTTGGATTCAGAGGAAATCTCTTCAGGGGAGCTCGAAAGCATGTGGATACGGTCACATTTCAAATGTTTACTTTTTTCTTATGAGTATATACCATGAATACTAAACACAGGCACAATTTTCAAAGTTGTGCTCTCACTGCTCATCACAAACTGCTCAGAACCCATTCAGGGATCCTGGTGGAGCAGCCAGGCACTTACTGGAGGAGCAGTGGGGTGAGAGGACTGGAGTCAGGGGAAGGACAGGATCCAGGGGTCTCCTGGACATACACACATCACTTAGGGCAGGGGTCCCAAGTCTCTGGGCAGTGGACAGGTACCCACCTATGGCTTGTTAGGAACCCAGCGGCAAGCTAAACTGGCCTGAGCTCTGCCTCCTGTCTCTGCCCCACTTCCCTCCACAGCAGGAGCATCCCCCCACCCCCTACCGTGGTCTTCCATGAAACACGTCCCCGGTGCCAAAAAGGTTGGAGACCGCTGACTTAGGGGATACCTGCACTGGTTAAGGGCTCTAATTTCTCTGAGTACAAAGTCCTATGCAAAACTTCAAACAAAGTCGTTAAAAATGAAAACACACTAGATAAAGACCTGGTGATTTAATATAGCAAAGGAAACCTTTTAAAGTGGGTTTTAACATGTTGAAACCAACCAAGTGTCTAAATTTTGGACTATGGAAAATTCATATTCATATTTAACAAATTTACTTTGTGAAACTATTCCTCTGTGAAATGAGAAATGTTACCTAATTGGTTGTAATGACGGAGAAAAAATTATAATAGCACTTGAAATATTTAAACCTGACTTTCCGTTTTTGTTTTTGCTTTTTTTTTTTTACTTCAAACATCACTTTGTAATAAGCATGTGTGTTAAAAGATCTTTACATTACTTATTTCCTCCTGCCTAAGACTTTTCCAGAGGCTCTCTTTCCCACACTCCTCCTTTGGGTACTCATGAAGCCTCCTTTCCTCCAGGGAGCTCTTGGACTTACCTTCTAGGTTGTTTGGTGCTTCTGCCCAGTCTCACCATAGAACCCTGTACTTCTCCATCGCTGCATGTGTACTCGAACGACCATCCTCCACTCCCTACCAGATTATCTGCCCCACAGGGTGGGAGACTGTTGGAGCATCCCCAGGCCCTAGAACAATGCCTTGCATAGAACAGACCCCCAATAAGTGATGGAGATATTTTTTAGCAAGGAAATAAGTTCTGTTAGCTGTAAAAATGGGGTTACAGGACAGGGAAAATGAGTCTCTCTTTATACAATGTGTGATTGTTTATCATCCCTTTCACCCAGATTTTAACGTTTTTCTACAGTGAATAAGTATCACCTGCATAATTACAAAAGTAAAGGAACCAGAGTAAACACAAGGAGAAATGACTAACAAATTCATTACCAATAACATCTATTAATGGCATCAGTTCAGAAACAAGTGAACTTCTTTTCCTTAAAACAAACTCCGGGTCACTGGAACATTAAAAGCACTTGGCAAACATATATAAACTTTGGGGGAAAGAAAAAAGTTTCATTTGTTCTAATCAATTTACTCCCCTTGGCTCCAACCATCCAACATCTCTACCGCCTCAACTGAACCAAGTTTTGGGAAAGAATCATTCGACTGAGGGGGTTAGCGGTACTAAGGCTAATTTAAGTTGCTTTACGCGTTTGGAGATGCTGTACGAGGGAAATGGAAGGAATTGGAGATACAGGGGCTGAGTGGACAGGCGTGAGAGTCAGGCACTAGTGGCCACTCCGCAAAGTCTCACCCTCCAGACCCCAGGCCTGGGGACAGCTGCATCTCATGTACACGAAGGAAAGCCATTGCTGGTTGGGACGGTGCGGCTCGCCGAAAGGTGGTTTCTTATTCTCTTCCCGTCCCAGGATACCGAATGCTCTGCCTACATCCCGCACCAATCCACCCGGTCAGCTTCCCCGAGACTCGCACGACCACGCGGCCCTCACTAGGACCTGAACTGCGCTGATGTGGCTATCACCTCGTAGCCTTGACCCGCGGAGGGCCGCGGGTGATCCGCCGAGACCGGATTTCCGGATCAAAATAACTTGGGAGGCCGCTGGACCGGGGTCTTGCCCTCCTCCCGGCCCCACCGCTGCGGCACCACCCGAGCCCCGCCTCGACTCCAATTCCTTGTCGCCATCCTCTAGGCTCCAGGCCCCCTGACCTCTCACTTCCCCTCACCCTCACCCTCGGCCCCCCTGGTGCCCTTTCCTTAGGCGGGTCTCACCTCCCGGTGCCAAAGCGCCGCCGCGCGTTGCCAGGACAACGACTGCTCGCCGAACGCGGAAACAGCCGAGGTGAGCGACGCGGACGCCGAGGGTACCCGAAGCTCCACGAGAGTCCGGAAAGAGCCGAAAACGATCGGGACCGCTCGGACAGCATGGAGAGCTAGCTTTCTCCCGCGGGTTCACTACCGCGGCTAGCTCCACTGTCTCACGGGACAGTTTTCCCCATCCCAGCCATGGTCGGGAATCAGCAATGCTAGCTCGGAAACGGGGGGCAGAGCAGCCTGAGTATGCCGTTCTGGGCAGAGAAGGGAACTGGCGAAGTTCTAGGGGTGACGGCGATGCAGAGTCTGTTGGGACCCGCTGCGGTAGTTGCACCTTTTCAACCTCGTAGGTCAGTCAGAAGGTCGAGGAAGGCAGCAGAAACTGTGGGAGAGAAATGGAACGCCATCTTCTTCAAGAGTACTCTCATTAAACCTTTTGCTGGGTCTTCTGTACCCAAGACCGTTTCTAGGCTCTGCTTCGTCTGATCTCAACGAAAAGGAGGTGATTCAAGAGTATTTCTGAGAAAAGGCAATTGATTCGACATACTTCCATTAAGTTACCAGATAACTGATCACATGCGTTCAACACTTTGGGGGCCATACGGATGCCTTCGGCGAGAAAATGGCAGCCAACGGCACGGGTTCATCCCATCCATTTAGAAACCAACCTGATTTGTAGGGACAGACAGCATTCCCAAAGGCATTAACAACGTGCGCTCTAACCTTAACGGTCAGGGATAAACTGACTTTGAAAAACAAAGCAATGTCAGGTCATTTAAAAAAGAAAAAGTTACTAGAGCAAAAACGTCCACATTGTTAAACAGCTGAAAAAAATTAGAGGAAAAAATTAGAGGACACCACTGGTGACACGGTATAGGGACCTACAAGGAAGATTGTTTTTAAAAACCCCACTTTTATAAACAATTTTTAAGGAATAAATTTGACTTGCAATATTGAGTAAACATAAGGTATACAACGATGTTGCTTCGCTATATCTATATATTGTAGGATGATTATATGATTGCCCATATAGCTTATTTATCACATTACTAATTGTAGTACAGTCTTGTCTGTATTCATTATACTGTGCATTTGATCTAAGGGTTATTTACTACTCCCTACAAGTTTGTATTCTTAAACACCATCACTCTTAAACTCCCGCCCACACATAAATACTAGAATGAGGGAAAAGGGCCTAAGTGCCCAGCATCATCCGCTACGCCAAAAATCTTCAAAAGCACACACTCAGCCCAGTAAAGAGTGCCTTTATGTGCGTCAGTCGCACTTCCATACTTTTTCTCTCGAGCCGGATTCAACACTCGGAGCTGAGGCGGCGTTTTCTTCTCACGCATCCGTCATACAGTCCCGACCAATCACAGCCAGGGCGCTGACTCTATTGGCTGTCGACCCACCAATCCGGAGAGACGCACCAACCGCAAAGTCGCGAGGCGGCGTCACAACATTACTCGCGTCGTAGACGACCCTCCCGCCCCATCCCAGCGTCTGGTCGTGCAAGCGCGCGCGCCCCCAGCTGGCCAATGGGAGCGCTCTTGAAGGGGGCGCCCGATGAAAATTTAGAACGTGCTCGTCCCCGTGCGCGTCGCCCCTCCCCTCTCCGCGCGCCCGCCTCCCGTGTCCCGCCCCGCGCTCCGCCCCTGCGGTCTCCGCCGGCCGCCGTAGCCGGAACTGCTGAGCGCGGCTGGCTGGGTCTCCGGGCGGCTGAGGGGCGGCAGCACTGGCTCCCGCAGCCCAGTCAGCCGCACCCCGGCTGCGGAGGGGACGTGCCGGGGCGAGTGTCACCCGGTGACTGTTTCTGAAGCGGGAGCACCACACCAGCGTTGCGGACTCGCTGCAGCCGGCGCTCCGGGCGCGGGGCTGCCCCGCCCGGCCGGATCTGAGAGCGCCGGGGAGGCCCCCGGGGGGCCGGGGAAGCCAAGGTGCTGCGAGGCATTGATGAAAAAGGTAACCGGAGGCCGAGGTTCGAAAGGGGTAGGCCACTTTGACCGGCTGTTGTGGTGAGGCCGAGCTCCCCGCTGGATCGGAGCTGCCGGGGGAGCGGCCTGCGCCCTTGCACTGGTGGTTACGCGCGCGCTGCTTTGTCGGAGCAGCTTGGGGGATCCTGGACCGAGAAGTATTGTGTTGACAGCGCGCTTTGTGTGCAGCCAGAAATCGGTCCCAGACGGGAGAGTTTTTCTTTTTCCTAACCGAAACGTGACAAACGGCGTCGAGCAGAGATTGGGGTGGAGGTGATTCCGCCTCTGCGCACGTTCTGGAAGTAATGTTGGAAGTTTCAGTAAGAGGTTTCCATTCCTGTGTTCTCCTTTAACCTTAGAAGAAAACTCTGAAATATGTCAATATCCTTTTAATTCTGAAAAGCCGTGTCCTTTTATGTTCATTTCGGTGTCTAACATTCAACCTGGCAAAGGGGCAAATTATTGTGTTGGGGCCGTTGGTTTGCTTTACCTGAGCCCTGGGTTGACTGTGGGTAGCTTTGGGATGATAGGCCCCTGGACAGTAGGGTTCTCCACATTGTACACCAGAGAAAGGTTCTTTGATATACTTTCAACTTTCTTAAGTAGAAATGGGTAGGTTGAGACATGAAGAGTGAGGTTCTGTGTAATGAAGTTCTTTAAGTTTAGGTATTTGTCTTATGTGGTTCTGTTCCTCGGCGGTGCTTTTTTTTGTTTTTTTAAACTACAGCGAATTCAAATGATATATACACAACAGATAACAACTGTTCAGAGACTATTTTTTAACGGGATACATCAGAGCATTAGTAGGTTTTATTATAGTTTTTATTCATTTCCAAACCTTTCTATGACAGGCCCTCGTTACTGTGTTTTATTAGCCTTGATGCCTTTTTTTCGTTTTCATTTTAATGGAATGGGAATGATCCTGTCCTCAGTTGTGTTGAGCTTGTCAAACACAGCTTGGGCAAACCATCAACACCTGTTGAGGAACCTAACATTTATTTTTCTTGCTACAGCACATGTACATGGTACTATTTTTGGGCTTAAAATGTTGATAGGTGCCTCATTATGTTTGTTTTTGAGTGGGTCTACTTCTTGGGGGTGCATTTTTAGAGTCATCACGTTTTGTTGTTGACATTTCACACAGCCGTGGGGAACAAAATTAATGTAAGAATTTTATTAATGGATACCAAGAGTTAACACAATTTTCTTCTACCCATTCTTGCATTTGGACCTGGACATACTGTGCTGCCCCTTTCATGGGTGGATTCAACCTGTTCCATGCAACAGGCTCCTTTGTTACAAAAAAAACATTTTAAATTCGTAAACCCCGGCAGCAGCACGTATCTTCCACCCTGGGAGGCAAGATTCCCAGAAACCCTAAGCTTCTTTTTCTTTATGTCTGTTTAAAAATAAGCAGGCGGACAGGCAGCCGCGGGGCCACTATGCAGTTGCCTGTGCACGCAGGTGAGCCTGCGCCTCTCCCCTGTCGGGGTGGATCTGGGCCCCTCTCTGCGCTCCGGAGCCAACTTTGGGGGCTGGCGTGCGGGGCAGGTGCGCTGGCCAGGGGCCATGCGCCTTTTGGGGGACGAGAAGCGGCGGAGTCGGGGGGCGAGGGTGCCGAGGCCCGGCCGGCCCAGGCAGCCCAGGGAGTGAGGCCGGCGTGCAAGCTGCTCGCCTCGCAGGCCGTGAGCCGCGGCCCCGCTAGGTAAGTGGCTTCGGGCTGCGGCGCTGGGACCCAAGAACCCGAACCTCGAATCCCGGGCCCCAGATCCCTTTCGGCCCTGATGGGTTGGGACGCCGAGCGGGCATGGCCTTCTGGGCGCGGCCACCGAGCTGCCGCCCGTCGCCCCTGGCGCCTCCCTGTCCTAGGCCATGGGGTCTGGGTGGGGGGTCTGGGCTAGGGTTCGGGGTCTGGGGCGGCTGACTCGGCCGGCTGGCAGCGGGCGGGACGTGGGAGGACCTGGAACAAACAACGGCGGCCATGTTGAGAGGGAGGCGGGCGGCTAAACTTCGCGGCGGCTCCGGGCTGTGCCGGCCTCACCAGGGCCTCTCTCCTCTCCCGCAGGATGACAGTGAAGTTGGGAGACGGCGGCGGCGGGGAGGAAGGGCTCAAGAGACTAGGCAAGAGGGCGGCCGATGAGGACGCACTGGAGGGAGAGGGGGCCGGCGGCGGGGACGCGGCCGAGGACAGCGGTGGCACAAAGAGGGACAGCAAGACCCCTCGAGGCGGCGGCCCCCCGGCCCCCGAGGGCGGCCCACAGGCGCCGTCCCCACCGCCTTCCTGCCCCCAGGACCAGCACCACTTTCTACGGTCCAGCGTGAGGCCGCAGAGCAAAAGGCTCAGGAAGGACTCGTCAGGCGCCGGGGGGAGCAGCAGCGCCAACAGCTCTGGGCCTCGCGGAAAAGGTACCGGGGACCCCAGCCCCTTCCCAGGGTGTTCCCTGTGCTCACCTTCGGGCCTCCACTGCAGCTCCGGAACCCACTGCATTTGTCCCACATTTGGGGTGGCATTCTTGGAGGGGACGTGCTCTTTTTCTTCTCCAAAGAGGGTGCTTTTTCCTATGTTTAAACTATGCTAAGAGGCAGTAAGTATCCTTTCTTTGAGCAAGTACAATAGATCTTTGAGGGTGGTTGTTTCCCCCCTCAAAGGATCATTGATGATTTAGGCTATTTTGTACAGGAGACAATAGAAATGGAGAAGGAAAATACCTGCAGCATCTTTGCCAGATGTCAGATGGTGGAAATACAACAAAGGAATGGGCTTTAGAAACTCATTTGGGGGAAGATTGATAAGAAGCCAAAAATATCCCAGGGTCTGACTTGGGCTCTTCATCACCTACCTCAAGTATTCTAGGCTCAAAAGTTATTAACGGCTTCAAGACAAGGCTTTGCTGTCGTGGAAAATATCTCTCCTAGGGTAGTAGGTAGTAAAAACATTTGTGGCCTGATCTAAAAGAACAACAGCCTACAGTGTTTGTCATGGTATTCTGAGGTGATTGAGAATATTACAGCTTTTATGGGGCCCCTACCAAAATAATAAGAAAACCACGTGTCAGCTTTGTTTCTGATGTGCTAGTTTTGCATTGTTTTCTGCTTTTATCTGTTTATTTCGGCATTTTGCTTTTCCTTAATTGTACAAGTGAGTTTCTCTTAACATCTTTTTTGTTTCAGGTCAAGATCCTAGCAGTATGATAGATAGCAAATATAACATAAATTTCCAGTGGGTTTTGCATGAAAAAAACTTAGCTCCTAGGGAAGTGGTCCTTTAAACTTATTAGATGGTCCTGATAGTTTTAAAAAGGAAATATTTTGGATGCTAACAGAGAACCCATTTTGGAGATGTCTGTTAAATGTATATAATTAAACTTGCTTTTTCTATCTCATTCTCAACTGAGGAGGACTGGCTTCTGAAATCATGGCCTTACTCATTTTTTGGTAAAGAGTTAAGATATAAGATGTAAGGTAGTTTAGTATATTTCAGAAACTAAAACTTGCCTCATAAATTTATTTTGGATGTGATAGTTCCTCATTGATGAGGAAAGTATTGTTTGTTTTGTGAAAAATAGTTTTTCATTCCTAGTTACAGGTGTGTCTAAGTTATCAAGTGGAAGCTCCTGGGGTGCCCTTGAGAGTTTGTGGCTTCAGAACCTCTGGAGTTCAGTCAGAGTGTACAGCCTTGTCACTCTAGCCCTCTGACCTTGGTTTACTCACTTGACCTCTTCAATATGCTTTTCCATCAGAGGCGTACTCACCTGTGAAATGAGGACCAGCAGTGACTGCTCCTCTCTCTGAAGCGTGGCAGCTAAAGTGAGATGAGGTGCTGGTGTGAAAGCACTCTCACCTGTAAATGGCTACCTGTATGTGAGGTGCTAAAACTTGAGTGGTCAGTTACATTTCTGACAGGTAATTAGGGGAAGTTTGCTTTCACTTGCATAGTTGAATATGACTTGCTCAGAGGGAAAAGGTTTCCTGGATTTGCCACCAATCAGGTCCTTGGTGCTTTTGTTTCTAGTCCTTGTCTCCAGTGTGTGGCTTGGAACCGCAATTGACTTTCTGTTAGTAAAGTGGAAATTTGTTCGAATTTGTGCGTCTTGTGACTTATGCATCTTCTTAGCAAGAAAATATTTCTTTTAAGTAAATAGTAAAGCTAAATTGTAATGGGGGCTTTTAGGAGAGGAGTAAGAAGCATGTCCCCTTTTCTTCACAGAATTTCTCAGCCAACATCTTGCCTTTAGCTTCTCTTGACTGTGCTCTGAGCTTGGGCTACCAGGATCCTTTGGAGGCACTTCTCCACACCCAGGACCCCAGAACGTCCCCATCCTTATGCCCCAGAGCAGCCTCTGCTTCCTTGGCGTCTCCATTAACGACCAGAAAAGAAGGTCATGAGACACCATGCTCCTAACCTCTGAAAAACGTTCTTACAGTAGCATTTGTTTTACACACTATGGAAGTTTCCAGTTGGGGTGGTGAGTGTAGGCCAGTAAGGAAATGAACACTATAGCAAGTCCTCAAATTCCATCCTTGTTATAATGGCGATGAGATGCCCTTGGAACTGAACTCCTGTTTATATCAATCAGCCTGTGGTAAAATTAGTTTCCTTATTCATCATTTCACTTGAAGCTGCAGAACTTATTAATTGTAAGTGAGGACTTCTGTACTGGCATTTTTAGTGTTTCTCTTCAGAAAAATAAAATTTTTGTTAGGCTTAAGGAATAATCGCAGTCCAGTCATTGATTAGTCACTACTCTTGCCAGTTTTAGTCTTAAGGGTTGTGAGAACCTTGCAATGAGTTTGGAAAAGAGTGGAGACGGAAGTCTTCCTTGTTTTGTTTCTGTCCACACAACTGTGTCTTCTTTCTCTATAACAGACTCTTGTCAACGTCAATAAAAAATAATTCTTTCTAGTATAATTTGAATTCTTTTTGAACTGATAAAGGGAAAGTAGCTAAGATTTAGCACCTATGTGCCAGGCATCTTGCATCTCTGTTACTTTACCATTAAATAGGTGCAGAAACTGAAGTTCGTTGTTTAAATAATGTGCTTAACCTAAACTGAAGGTAAGCTGCAGATGAGAAAACAGTGGGTCTGCCTGATGCCAAAACAAATGTTCCTGCAGTCCTGCCATGCTGCCCAGAGTGATTGGAGGACACATTTGAGACTGAAACCCAGAATTCACAGATTTGTGAGAACATGGGCCAGGAGACAGAGCCTCCGATGCCCTTACCTCCTTGACAGTTCAATTCTGAGCAAACTTAAGTATACCTCGATTGCTTTGTATGTAAGTGAGGAGAATATCAATGCATGGCTCTGCACTGTAAATACTGCAATGAGGCCCTGAAGGCTGTGCTTAATGGACTCCCAGTGCTTCTCTATGTGAAATGTGCCTGGCTTTGGGGTCTGGGGATATAGGCTGAATCTGAGCGAGTGGACAGGTGAAGGGGAGGCCCTGTGGGGAGGTAATGGGTAGGGGTTCCCAGGAATGCTGCCAAGCTGCTGCCTTGTCAGGACAGTGGGACTGAAGGGGTGCCTGAGATGGGATAGAGCCACACCCTTCATTTTCATTGTGTCGTGTGCCCTCTCCCACCCTTCCCCTGAACTTGCATTCCACTCATCATGGGAGCTAGTCACAAAATGCACCATCTTCACATTTTGGCCATGTTGGCTGACTTCCTTGTGCTTCTGCTTAAGAATCAGTAAATCAGTGTACAGACCTTGTATTTTGCATAATCTGTGGGCTTGCCTGCAGCTTCTAGGTGTTTTTAAAAACTGTCTTATGAAATATCTCACCCTTATTTGGACAACTTTTGAGAGACTGAAATCATATGAGAAAAAGGTTCGAACCAGCAGTCAGGAGAGTCAGCTTCTCTCCCCAGAGCTGCCAAATGTCTGGTTCAGCGGTGCGGCAAAGAAAAAGTTACTCAACATGCCCAATGAAAAAAATGGGTCTGGTGAGATAGTGACTTAAAGTTGTGTTCACCTTAACACTCAGAAATGAAGAAGTTCATTGTGCAGAATGGATTTGGGTCCTGTGTGCCTTCTCAGGAGAATGTTGTGTAAGGTAAATTACCTGAAATCAGAATAGTTCTTTATCTGGTGGGCTCTGCTTAGCCTTGCTTCTCAGAGAGCAGTGGGCACGGTATGGCCAGAGTACATACTCCTCCCCCGAGGTGTGCAACTGCCTGATGTTCCTGGTGCAACTCTATCTCTTGTCTCTGCTGTCTTCGCTCTCATTGCCCCTTCATCAAGGCACTGGGGCCAGGCTTCGGGCAACTGGTTAGAGCATGGCTGTGCATACTGCAAAGTCCTGCCCTCCATACTCTTCTGGGGGAGGAGGACACATCAGATGGTCACAAGAGCCCTGTGGTTCTTCTTTCCGGCTCAATTCAGTAAATGACATTTAATAAAGTCAAGTGCAGTGATGACTGCATGGAGCCACCATGGCCACCTAGGTGGGAATGTCAAGTTTTGCTGAAAGGCATCAGACCTCATTGGGAGAAGAGGAGGAGGATGGAGAGACATTCCCCTGACTGTCCAGTGCACAGAGGCACACCCCAGGTGATGGCTGCATAATGGAAGCCACAGAAACCCTTATACGTGGTCCTATTGTGTGACACACATCCCCTGTGCACAGTAGGTCAGGAGATCTGTGTGTGGCCCAGGCCACTTCAAAGACAGGTCACGATGGAGCTGTGCAGGACACAGGAAAAGTCTGTAAACCAGAGGTTCTTGGTAAATTAATGTTATACAGATTGCATTTGCTTCCTGCGAAAGTGTGGATAGATAGTATACCTGAGTAGATGAAGTAATATTTGAATATTGGTTTGAAGGCTGAGCTAAAGTTTCTTTTGATTTTTTGTCAAAACTAAAACCATTTTGACTTTTAATGTCAAACTGATGTCACGTCTTTGGTGTCTGGCTGTCTTTGGAATTATCTTTTGCCAACCAAATATACTTTAGGATTTTCACTTTATGTGGTATAGTTGTGTTTTTTTAGATTATATGAAGGTGCAAAAATAACAGGAATGATTTCAGATGGTAGAGTCACAAATGTAAAAATTAGCTTTGCGTGTGGAAGATGGTGGTACATAGAAGCATTTTATGACATTAAGAAGTTGCAGTGTTCTTCGTACTGGAGAACAGTGTGAGAAATGTCCCCCTCCCCCCCAAAAAAGACATTCCCAGGTATTTGTGGTTTGGGTGGGATATCAAGAATTACCTACAGAAGACCATTAGAGCTCTTTAGAGTATTCGAAGAATAGGGCATATGTTCTAATAGAAACAGTGGGGTTTCAGTATTCTTCTCAAATATTTGTGGGAGGAGGGGGAGAGTCTTGGAGAGGGGCCAGCCCTGGTTATAGTGTTGAGGATAACTAGCCTTGGGGGGTTGCCAAGGACTGGAGATGCTGTGGAGACACCTGGGATGTGGAGGTGACTGGGCCACATTCGGGACCACTAGGTTCCAGGTTATCTTCAGGTCACAGAATAGGATGTCATGGAGGCCAGGGACCCTGGACAGGGGCTCTGACCTCCTGGCTGGAACATCTGCACTGGCTTCCAGAGACTGTGTGGCAAGCAGTTGGGAGGGGTCCTCCTCGTTGAACACTTGCATGTGGGGTAGCTTTCTGAAGACAGATGGGGCAGCATGGTGTGAGTGACAATAGGAGCAGCCCATAGGACAGCATTAGCATTCATCTGTTTAGGTGACACTCTTAGTGGGGATTGGCTGGTACATTTTCTCTGTGTGGCCTTGATAGAGAGGGTATCCCCTCAATCACATCTGAGTTCTGAACACACCTGGCCGTTCCAGCCTCTGGCACAAATGGCACGCATTATGAGAGGCACAGAAGCACCTGTGGGAGATCTTGGCATTTTTGCCTCTTGTCTCAACCAGTGACCAGAGGTAGATGTGTGGGGATGGAGCACTTGACCTCTGGAACGTCCCTGCCCTCTCACACCATGGATGCAGGTAATAAGGAGCATTCCCTTGCCAAGGTGGGAGGCAGACATGTTTGGAGACACTTTCATTGGCTGAGTTTGAACCATTTTGTAGCTGAGAATGGCTCATGTGTCCTCTCGTCCCTGGACATTATGGGATACCTTGCACTCAGTGGATCTGTCATTCTCCAAGATTTTAATATTCCTAACCTTCGGAAGGAAGTTCACCAAATTACAGAAGAAAGCTCAGGACAAGTCATTGTATGATGTGACTGACTGACATTACATCTTGTGTCTACCAAAATTAAGTCACACAGTTTTGTTTTTAGAGGCAAACATCCCCACAGTCCTGACTCCGGCCATTGACTTGCCTTTGTGCCTTTAGCAAGTCATTGAACCTCTTAGCTTCTTTATCTGTCATGGACTGAGGGTTGGATGTTGAGGTCAAGTTTCCTCCCCTCTAAAACCTCTGATTCCTGTAGCTCTGTTTGTGACAAAAAACACTGAAACAGCTGTGACACTGGCAGCAGCCATCATGCTGTTGTGTGACCCCAGAGGAAGATGCTCAGGTTCGGAACAAGAGGCTTGCTTCCTGCTCCCTGGTGACCTCGGAGTTTCGTGCTTTAGAGCTTCCGTTTCCCCATTTCTGAAATGTGGATTATAACCATATTATAAGGACAAAAAGGAGCAGCGTTTGAATGTGCGTTACTGGTGCTATAGAAATCAAGGTTCTCTCACCTCCAAGCCGCTGGGGAAGCAGCTCCACCTGTGCCTCAGCTTCTTCATTGAAAGATGGGGACAGCTTTCTCCTCTTCAGGCAGTGTGAGGCGGCGTGAGTCATGGCATTCCAGGCCAGTACAGAGGTTATGATGGGGGAAGCACACAATCTGGTTTATCTGGGGGTGAAGTGGGCAGATAAGTAACCAGGGAAGGCAGACTGAGGACACATGGCTGCATTCCTCCAATGCAAGTTCTGGAGAGTGGGCTGCAGTTAGAGCTGGTAATTTGGGAGACCAGAGGGGAGGCAGTTAAGATTCTGTTACTCAGTGGTGGCACAGATCTGGCCTGGGAAAATGGCAGTGGAAATGGGAAAGGGGAGAAGCCAGGTGGCACCTGGGCAGCTGGAAGACTATGACACTGAAGTGAGTTGAGAGGGAAGTATGGGTTCCGTTTTGGAGGCACTGGGTCCCAGAGGACTGGGGTTGGTGAGAGGGACAGCAAGCACAGCAGAGGCCTCTGCTCTGTGTTCTGTTGGTTTCTGAGCTCTCATCGAGCATCTGCTCTGTGTGAGGCCTGGTGCCAGCCCCGGGCATGGGAAAGTAAGATACTGTTCTTACTCTCAAAGAGCTCACTGTGGGGCATCCTATTCTTGCATCTCACTTCCCTTCAGGCTTCTCGGATACTGACTTATCATCATGTAGACCCTTGCTAACTCTCTTTGTGGCCTCACACATGTTGCTGCAGATGGAGGATTAACTTCAGCCTTTTACTTTTTGCTGGGTTTCTCACACTCACTCCCATCACCGGAGAAAGCGCCCGCACCCAATGTTATCTTACTCAAATTGTCTTCTCTTTCCACTTCTTTCCTCTCTACCTCTGTTCTCCTTGCTTGCTTTAGTCTCCTATCTTCAGTCATCACCATTTTCATCTGAATTTTTCTGTCCTGATGGTAACCTCTCCTGGTTGACCACCACCGTGTTCCACCACATCTCTGATACCACTTTGCGATTTTAATGCTTGAGCTGGAGTCTTGGACTGAGGCTGAGGCCAAGTGATAAAGCCTCTTTCTCATATGAAATGTTGGGAATGAACCAGATGCCACGGTTCTCTTTCTACCTGGAAGCTTTGTGATTCTGCTTTACTTTTACAAGGCATTACAAGGTCTAGAATGATACATACTAGATGTTTAAAATGGTCACTTGGGAATGATTTGCTTTCTTTTTTTTTTAATGTTCACATTGCTTTATTTTCTTCTACTGAGGATGTATCATTTGGAACCATCAGAAGGAAGGCCTGAACGTCACTGCATATGACCCCTGGCCAGTGAGAGTGGTGGGCTGTTCTGGGGTCTGGTTTGCTGCCTCATGCATCCCAGCAAAGCTACTTTGACTGTTGTACCTTCTTTTACATCCACGGTTTTGGTTTATCCTGCTCTCTACCTCTGAGATCCTGTCCAGCCCTGGCATGCTTCCCTCCTGTTTTCCGTCACTGTTCATTCCCTTTCTTGGATCACCAGTACTGAGATCTGGTAAAATCTCACAAAAGCTAGCAAAATAACTGTATTATAGAATTTTCAAAAATGCATGTCTTGTTACTTGCAAGGACATCTAATACCAGCATGGGCCAGCAAAGGTAAAGCAGAGCTATGCCCATAGGGCTGGTTAACAAGTTGCTGTTATTTCAGAAAGAGTTGTAATGAGAACTTTGCCCTGCCTGGTGTAGCTCAGTGGATTGAGCATTGTCCCGCAGACTGAAAGATTGCCAGTTTGATTCCCAGTCAGGGCACATGGCTGGGTTGTGGGCCGACCAGGTCCCCAGTTGGGGGTGTGCAAGAGAAAAGTGGTGGATGTTTCTTTCCCTCTCTTCCTCCCTCCCTTCCCCTCTCTCTAAAAATAAATAAAATCTTTTAGAGAAAGAGTTTAATGAGTGTTTCATTAGAAGTGAAAAATGACCCTGAAATTCTTTGTTGTGGGTGGCGCAGAGGTGGACAGGCATCCCTTCCTGAAATGATTAACTCTGAAGGATTGTGGGCTTCAAGTCAACCAGAACTTTGTGTATTTGAGAGTGGTGTTTTAAATGTATCTCAGACTTACTAGAAGTGGATCGAAACCACTTTTCCCTGGAAATGTGTTTTAAAGCTACCATACCTGTTGAAAACATCATGTGAAGAGCTAGGTTCATTAATTAGGTTATGTTTCAGGTTTGGTTTGGTAAGGAATGGACAGAGTCAAATTGTATGTCTAGTATTTTATTAGCCCACTCCGTAGCATGGAGATTACCTGTATTAAGTTTTTGTTAACACGTACAAGTGGGATGGGGAGGGGCAGCTGGAAAGAAGGCTGGGATGTAGAATGCCTTAGGTTGATTAACTTTTTTTCCTCTAACAGTGCATTTGGGACAGTGAATGCCAAACATTCAAATATAGCCCTGGCTGTGGCACTTTTTGCAATGAAAGAAATATTCTCTGCTGTCCAGAGCAGCAGCCACTAGCCACATGTGAACATTGATGACAGGACATGCGGCTAGCGTGACTGAGAAACTGAGATTTTGCTTTATTAAATTTTAATTAATCTTTAAATTTAAATATCCTCATGTGACCATGGCTGGTGTGGCTCAGTTGGTTGGAGTGTTATCCCATAAACTGAAAGGTCATGGGTTCAATTCACATCAGGGAACGTGCATGGGTTGAGGGTTCAGTCCCCAGTCAGGGTTATAGGAAAGGCAGCTGACCGATGTTTCTCTTCCTCTCTTGCTCCTTCCCTTCTCTTCTCTCTGAGATCAATGGGCATGTCTTCAGGGGAGGATAAATAAATAAGTAAATAGCCTCATGTGGTTAGTGGCTGTCAAATTGGACAGTATAGCTCTGATAAGCCAGCGATTTCTGGAACCCACTCATGTTACTTTAGGACAGTGATTTTTCAACCAGTGTGCTGCAAGAATTTTTAAAACATGCAATACCTGACATTAAGTCAAGGGCACTGACTTCTTTTCCCTAAGATTGTCAAATTAAAAAATGACAGCAGCCAACACAACAATAGCTGTCCTTTGTGAATGGATCAAAATTATACCTTTTTTTTGTCAAATTGGCAAAGAATATATTTATTTGTGTGCTGCAGAGTTTTAGAAATTAGTTTATGTGTGCTGTGAGATGACAAAGGTTGAAAATCACAGCGTTAGGAAGTCAGCCCATCGCTAAACAGACACACCTTTTCACACAGAAGAATCAAACCATTCCTTATGGTTGGGTAATTCGTTCAGCACATATAAAAAGACACATATTGCTTTCTGAAAGTTGATGGGATTAACTATTTTCAGATGCTCCGTATTTTGACAAAATGACAGATTCATGGTATACACTTTAAAAAGTGTAACGGTGGAAAGTGACTGTTTCCCACTGTTGCCCAGGCAGCCCTGGCACCAATATCTTGTGTTTTTTTCAGGAATAGTCTTTGAAAGCTTACGTGGATCAACAAGTTTTAATTTTTTCTTTCATTCTTTTTTTTTTAAATTGATTTGGGGGGGGGGCATCGATTTGTTGTTCCACTTACACGTTCATTGGTTGATTCTCATATGTGCCCTGACTGGGGATTGAACCTGCCACCTTGGCGTATTGGGACACTAACCAACTGAGCCACCCGTCCAAGGCCTCATTTCTTTTATCTCTGGTGATATTTTTGAAACTACTTGGTTTTCATTTATCTTTTGGAAGTAGACCCCTGTTAAAGGAGTGAGGGAAATGTGGCCCCAGTCTGCACATAGCTGCCCATGGAGGGCCCACCAGATTAACCAAGAAGTGAATCTCAATGGAAAGCTCTTGATTATCTTATTAGAAGAACATCTTAACAATAATCTGCATTCATTTGGCTTTTGCTTTGTAAAGCACTTTTAATTTTATGATCTTTTTACCCTTATTCAGAGTTTGAAGTTTTTTCCCCATTTGACAGCCCTACAGTTCTGTGGGAAGAGAATGCTGGTTATCATAGGGATACCCTGGGAGTCCTCGTTCCCTCTGAGAGGCAGGAACTAGATGGGTGGGAGCATTCTGTTAGGTCATAAACATTTTTTATCTGTGACCTTTAACTCTCATTTACAGCCTTGGTTGTCCTATGAGTACAGAGTTCTTGGTTTATAGCGTGGCATGGAAGCCCTATATTATTCTCGATGGTCCTTTCCCCTTCAGCATGGTTTTTAAGGTCTCATTTTGAGATTAGGAACTGATGCTTTAAAAGCATTTGCGAGGTTGTGGTTGTAGGGTCACTCTCTGAATACCTGATTTTACTGGTAGAAATTGATCGAGAAGAAGGAGTTTTAAGACTTTTTTTTTTCCCTTTTTTGGTTATCAAATGATCTTTAATTGAAAAACAGGGCCTGGCAAAAGTATCACCTGCTTGAGTATGGTTCGTAGGGTAATAATATGGGTGTAATAATTTATACTTTTAATTTGAATATTTCACCTAAAATGTCATATGACGTACTTGAGTATGATATGTTACAGAATTACATGCTTATGATTTTTGTAATAAAAGATTTTGTAATAAAAAAGGCATTATTTGTGCCAGACCCTGTATTTTTTTCTCTAAGTTACCTAGGCATTCCACTGCACCACTGTTGATATTATCTATGATGTCTTGAGGGTGGTGGCCATCAACACTGGACAGTCCCCATGATCTCTTTAATGGTTCCAGAGAGTTCTCTAGCCAAAGATCTGTGCTGCATCTGTCAGGCAATGTTGACAATCTCATCATAAGTGGTATTTCCACTGTGCTTAATGTGTGTGTGGTGTTTTTTGTTTTGTTTTGTTTTTTGCTTTCTGTCTCATGGTGGTTCTTTGAGGGCTTCGATGATCAGGGCAGAGGCAGAACATGCTACCTCAGTCTGGACCTGTCTGTTTGGAATGATCAGTTTCACTGTAAATCTTAGACTCTTCCAATCACCTATTACATTGATGATATCATCACAACCATTTTTGGAGACACACTCAGGAGCCAGGGCAGATGTGGCACCAACTTCCCTACTTGTGCACTTCAGGTATATGACTTTGATCTTATTGGGGTCGAACTTTGGCAGCGTGGTGGAAACATTTGGTGTTGGACGAACCTGGATTCTGGACAACCAAAGAAAGTTACATCTAGGCCCCCTCCAAGCTGAAACCTGAAAAAGAGGAGTTTTAAGACTTTTTACAGATTCCTAGGCATCAAATGATTCATATTCTAAGCTATTTATATATCTAAAAGAAGGCAGTGTTTTTTTACACCCATTTAAATGTTTTCTAGAGTTTGAAATTTCAGTTTATTTGAAAAGATAAGAATTATTTCAGCCAGACTCTCATTTGAAAAAGACACATTTGAAATGTGATGCTTAGTTTTGGTCCAAAGAAAGGAAAGCGCTGTATACCTCCATCATGGACATTATCATTGTGCTCTTTAAATGATTCCACATAAATGTTCTTTCTCCTCTTTTTCACTGGAAAACTGTTTGAAAGAGTACGAGGTCAGGCAGGATGATGTCATTACTGAACCAACCCACTGGGCACATAGTAGCTCCCAGGTACTACCCCACTATAGCCTCAGCAGTTGAGGAGTATGGAGTGGGGCCTTCCCGAGCCTCTCCAGCTTTCTGGAACAGATACGCTATATAGTTCTTTCTCTCAAAGGAGCTGACGGTGGCGGATCATCATCTGGAAATGGGTCTGGGGTTGCCTCTGCTGCTCCTGCAGGGGCCTCTCGCTCCTCCTCCCGGAACTTAGGATCCTCTGGTGGTGAGAAGGAAGAAGGCAAAAAGGTCCGTCGGCAGTGGGAGTCGTGGAGCACCGAGGACAAGAACACTTTTTTTGAGGGACTCTACGAGGTGAGTGAGTTATGGGCCCAGAAGAGGCCACTCAAACTCTTAGTCTCTTATCACTTGTACTTTCAGTTCCCCTTTGCTTTTTTTTACTGCATAGCTACTAGATCTACTAGGTCAGCAGTTCCAATGGGGAGTTCCTGATGTGATTGTGGTGAGTTTGGGTCCCCAGGGCTGAGACCTCACCCTCTGACCATGTGCTTTTATCACCTCATTGTGACCTCAAAGCTGTTACTGCTCCGGCCAGGTGGCTCAGCTAGTTGGAGCATTGTCCTGTAACACCAAAAGGTTGAGCATTCAGTTGTGTGTCAGGGCACACACTTAGGCTGTGGGTTTGATCCTGGTTGGGGCATGTAGGAGAGGCAACCAATTGATGTTTTTCTCTCTCTCTCAAAATCAATAAGCATGTCCTTTGGTGAGGATTAATATAAATAAGCAAATAAATTTTAAGTGAAAGCTGTTATCGGAGAGGTGATTGGAAGTGTCTTTATATGTTTCTCAGATTCTACCTGTTGTCCCTCAGACATATCCTTTTCTTTTTTTTTAATTGATTTTATAGCGGGGGGCGGGAGAGGGAGAGAGAAACGTCAGTTCGTTGTTCCACTTATTCATGCATTCTTTGATTCTTTTATGTGCCCTGACCAGGGATTGAACACGCAATCTTGGTGTATCAGAACGATGCTGTAATCACCTAAGCTACCTGACCAGGTCAAACATATTCTTGGCTAAAGAGTGGTACCCTTCTCTCTAGGCCTTCCCTTGCAGCTGAATGGGCCCATCAGGAGGGGATGTCCCCTGTGGGGGAAGGGGAGGTGGATACTTGCCACATTAGTCAGAACAGCTAGCTCAACCCTGAGAGACATTGCAGCTGACCTGGGACAAACTAGAAAGTCCAAAAATAGAGAAAAGCTACTCCCTGACTCCACAGCTCAAAGAAATGATCATTCTCCCTACCAGCCTTTTTCACTTTCATGTTTTGTTTTTTTCAAATCTTTGTAATTATAGTGAATGAGATTTTATTATTGTCACATGCATTTTTGACATGCAGAGTTATTTTGTTCAGTATTTTTTTCACACCTATAAATATTCTACTCCAGGTGTAGGCAAATCTGTGGTCTATGTATTCTATGCCTATTTTTGTAAATAAAGTTTTATTGGAACACAGCAATGCCCATTGACTTGTATATCGTCTCTGGCCAATTTTGACTATAGTGGTAGAGTTGAGCAGTTACAGCAGATACTGAGTGGCCTACAACATCTAAGTGTTAACTTTCTGGCCAAGACTTGTTCCAGTTAGCCATTGTGTTGCTGATTGTTGCTGTTCTTTCCAGATTCTGTTAGAAATATCTTTGTACATGTGCTGTATTTTAGGATACATCTTTGGGCTATAGTATCTAAAGTAGGTAGTTCATCAGTGAGCCTTATTCTTTTAATGGTGAAAGAATTGGAGTGATAGAAAAGTCTGGCCACACCTGTGAAATGGGCTCAGTAAAGGAAGGAGGCTTTGGAAGAATTGAAACCATGAAGGGCTCATAGACCAGAAAAAGAGATTCCTAAGTGGAGGCAGAGAACTAGAACTTGGAACATTCCTGTGGCTGGTCTTCTGCCTTCCTGGGGGCTGATGGTTGAGTCTGCCCATCCCGGATGGAGGAGGTCAATGTGTTGGTGGTGTTTGACTCCTTTGTCCAAGGAGAGAAGGAAGTATGTAATCGTGGTTTGCTCCAGTAGGTGCAGAGTCATTCAAATAAATTCAGATGTGTTCTTTTTTTCCCCTTGGACAACTTTACAGTACAGAGGCTGTTTTTATATAGAATATGTCCCTAAATTGCCTTCTTTAAGCTTTCTGTCAGGCATAGAAGACTTGTGATTCCTGGAGTGTTCTTAGAATAGCAACCATTGCTGATGCTAAACTGAGACAGTTACTGCTTTAATGTGGCCCTTCCCTCTTGGGCTCTGCAGGGTGTCTGGCTGAAGAAAGCAACAGGAGATGTGGTTGTCAATTAAAAGTAGGAGGGGAAGATTTCCCATGAATGACCTCCCCGTACCTTTCTTCAGGTGGATTGGTTCATTTTCTTCTCTTTGGGCTAGACTTCTTGTTCTCATTTTTCTACTAGGTGTTTCTTTTGAGATCACCTGAATCCCTTGATTAATAATAATAATAATTGACTGTTCTGATCACTTAATGCTTTCCATTACTGGTACTATGATCTCACATAGTGTGAGAATATGCGTATGAGTATTTGTGTGTGTGTTAGAGAGGGAGAGAAAGAGAGAGAATATGAACATTGGCTTTATGTGTTGTCATTTTGTGTGTCTGACCAAAACTTGGTGTGGGACTCTGATGGGGCCTTGATGTATGGTTCAGTAGCTGAGGCATGTGTGACCGTGAATATCTTGAGCGGTGGAATATGGGAGTAAAGGCCTCTGCTCTGCAAGAAAAGCTTCGCAGTGTTGGTTCAGATTGTCCCTGCCTTTTTGATGCACACAAATGATGTGACAGAGACCTCCGGCTCAAAGCAGCACGAAGAGACAAGGGAATTGAGTGAGTCTTATGACTGGGCAGGTTAGGGAGGGGCTGACTCAAACCGGTGATGTCATCTGTCCTCTCTCTATCATCCTCTTGCATTGGGGGTGACATTTCTGTACTTGCCAGTTTCAGACACTCCCCAGAGGCAAGAGTCTCACCCCTGTGCTAGTTAATGCAGTCTGGGGAGGACTCAAATTGGCCATACCCACCCCAGATTTCTGCCTGTGGCCAGATCATGGGTCATGGCCCCTATGACAGAGAAGGAAGGTGCACCAGAATGAATGCCTAGACCCATATCATCATTCTTGACATCCTCTTACTCCGTTTCAGTGGCAGTTCTTCACAAAGCCTAGTGGCAGCTTTTCATTTTCCCTTCTTATATCTTTCTGTCTATATTTGCTTCTGCCATAAAATCCTTGATTTCTACCTTACTCTCAGTCATAAGGCCAGCATTCTGTGCTTATTGTTTACCAGGGTGATAGTTGCTAAAAGCCTCATCTAAGTATAGAACACTGTTATCATGCTAGAAATGTAAAGGAGTTCCTCTTTACACTGGCTGACAATCTAATTTAGTAAATGTAACAGACACATAAGAAGTTGGACCATTAGAAAGCAAACACTAACAAATGCTGCAAGAAATCAGAAGACAGTATAGCTTTACAACATGGAATCACAAAACCCAGAATCTAGTTCCTACCTGGTCAGTTCCAGTCTCTGAGTTTGTTACTCCAACTGCAAAATGAAGTCATGAGATTGAGAGGCTTTTGTGTTGTTGCAGTCACAGTTCTGATCAGGAGGTGAGAGAAGTTTTATAGGCAGGCAGCACCCGACCTGGAACCTGGAGGAAGGCATTTCAAGCGTAGCTTTGCCTTTCTGTGTTTTTTTTAAAAAAGAATGAACAAACTTTAATTCTTTGTTAACTTTTCACTTTGAAACAATTTCAGATTTGGAAAAAGTTGCAAAAAGAGTACAAAGAATTTCATATGCCCTTCACCCTGCTTCTGCAACATTCATGTAACTGCTGTATGACCTACAGAGGAGGAGATGTGGGTACCATACATTTACTGACCTGCAGACCTTACTCACATTGGGCTGGTATTCCCACAGATATTCTTTCTGCATCAGCATCTCACAGTGCATGTAGTTGACTACTGTGTCTTCCAGCCTAGGATGGATGCTCTGTCTCCCTTTTTTTTCCACCCATGATGACGCTGGCACTTTTGAAGACTCGTAGACTGTCAGTTTGTGGAACACCCCTTAGTGTAGGCTTACTGAGGCTTCCTCCATGATTTAATTGTTCATTTTGCATTTTCGTCAAGAGCACCATAGGAGTACTGTGCTGTCCTTGAAGCATCCTATCCAGAGTTTGCGGTGCCACCTGCCTCAGTCCTGGTGGTGTGAATGTGATCATTGCATTCTGGTCTCATCTCCCAGGTTCTGTCTGCCAAGTCATTTTTTTACATTGAGGCTTCATAAGCACCGTGTTTCTCATTGTTCTTTCTCCCACTAATTTTAACCACCATTGCAGCTTTTTCCCTGAAACAACCGTTACTATGATGTTTGCCCAGTGATGATCTTCTGACTCCATTATTCCTACATTTATTAATTAGAAACCCAGTGCAAGGAAAAGGCACTCACTTCTCCATGTATGTATTTATTTAGTTGCTTATTTATGTTTGTATGGACTCAGGGATATTTAGACTATTCTATACATCATAATTCATTCTTACCATTGTTATTTTTTCCTTTGAGTTGATATTCATTGTTATTATTGATTTTCTTGCTCAAATTGTTGTATATTTGGCCCCTGGCTGCAAGGGGGCCTTCTGGCCAGCAGACTTTCTTTATGGGATCAATACAACACAAACAGAACATTGTGTTAAAGACCTTTTAACAGAATGTCTGTTTATGTGAGATTACCACTTTCTAGACACCCATGGAAATAGACTGTCAGTGTCCACATTTTGAGCACAACTCTTCAAGTTGGCTTCTGTGTGCTTTCAGCATGTTTCTATTATACTTTGAGCACACCCTCACTTTCTGGCACCGCAAGATATTCGAGACTTGCCTGGTACTTTCCTTGCCCCAGATCTGGCAGCCTCCATTTCTTTAAGGAGTCTTTGGATAAAGGGATTAAGAAGCTAAGGGTGTTTGTTGATGCTGGGGTGCCATTACCGCTAGGGGGACACTAGTAAGAAGTACCTTCCTGGTACTTCTTTCTGGCTTTGTTCTGATGAGAGTATCAACAATAGGTTCTCTTGGAAGTACCAGAAACAGCAAAGATAGTGACTGTGTTCTCTGGGACATAAATTCTATTCTGAAAATCCAAGATGTATTCAGCTTTTGCATGGAGGTGTTGAATGAGGGGATGACCCACAGATATATTCCTAGCATAGTCTGCGTGATTCTCGTTAAATGTTCAAATTTGCTATCCCTGTTCGAAATAGAATATATTTTGTATGATGCAAGCAATAAGGGTATTTCTGAATAATCAGTGTCTTTTAAGATGCCAGATACATAACCCCCTGAGCTCCTTGGTTGTCATGTTCTGTCTTCTGATGATTATCTTCACAGAGCTCTCTCATTCTAGGGCTTCTGAAGAACCTCAGAGATTAAGCCATTTGTCTGAATGATAAGCTTTATGTTTCTCCTGTTCCAGGGCCCTTGCCTCTTGATATCCACTGCTGCGAGAGTTCTATCTGAGTTTCCATTGCTGCTCTAGCCGTTATTCTGATGAAATCCTGAGGTCCTAGGGAAGCGAGGTTGAAGTTGATGCACAAATAAGAACTGTGAAGGACACTTGTGTGACCACCTTGGTCCCCTTTCTCTGGAAGTGTCTGCATTGTACAGAAGGCTGCCTTGTTTTAAACTCTGTGCTTTTACCATGGACTTATTTTCCAGCATGGAAAAGACTTTGAAGCGATCCAGAACAACATAGCCCTCAAGTATAAGAAGAAGGGCAAGCCCGCTAGCATGGTAAAGAACAAGGAGCAGGTGCGGCATTTCTACTACCGTACGTGGCACAAGATCACCAAGTACATCGACTTTGACAATGGTGAGCATGTGAGGCTCAGTCTCCGGGGAGGCTGGGAGGTGGGGTTGGGCTCGTCAGGAGCTGGGTTCTTGAAAAGTCACAGGACACACTCTGGCGCCATTCTTGCCCTAGACGGATGACCTGGGATGTTCTTGCCTTGCAGCACTTGGGCTGGTGGTGTACACATTTAGTAATTTAGTAATAGTTGGTCAGGCTGAATTATAAGGAAGCTATGCCTGTTTCTAATGGCCCTGAGTGCCTGTGGTGCCTGGATTCCTGGCTTGCTGTGGGCCTGTGTCACCCACTGTGAGGGAGGACACCACAGTCAATGAGGAGAGACCAGAATTGGATACCTCCAGTTCTTCTTTCCCCAGTTGGGGGGCTTATTGGGGTTAGGATTGGCAAAGCCTATTGCATGTCACCCAGAGACGGAGGGCTCCCTTTCCCAAGTCTGTTACCATCTGTTTTTGAATCAAGATTTGCATCGTCAATTGATGTGTCTAGGTCATTGCCAGGTGCAGTTCTGACTTCTGGCTCAGAGCACTGTTTCTGATTCACATTTCTGTCCTCATGGGAAGCATTGCCTCCTCCTGTCTCCACATGTCAGGAGAATTGGGTCTCCATGTCATTCTTTCCCCTCAGTATTCAGAATGATCTTCTTCAATCTTACTCTTCACTTACACAGCCTCAGTCATTGGTCAGTCATTCCAGACATTTGCTTATACTGACTTCACTTATTTCTGATGTTTCTCTTCAAATAATATCACTTCTGATCCAGAATAACTATGATAGCTGCAGTCAGGTCACTCTCCCTTTGAACCTATGCCGTAAGTCCTTCATGGTGGCCCCCTATTATGTTTCTCTTTTTGCCCCACCCTCTGGTGTTCTGCCTGGTCATTGTGTGTTAGCTAGCTCAACTCAGTATCACCGGACTGATCCATCAGGACATCAGGACCAGGACTTGCTCCTTCAGCTTTAGAAGGGTTCAGAGAGGTTAAATCAAGCTGTGTCTTTTTTGTGAAGGGTCAGATGATAAATATTTTTGGCTTTGGGAATTTACAGTCTTTATCAAAATGACTTCACTCTGCTGTGTAAGCTCATTATAGCTACAACATAAATGAATGCATGTTGCTATGTTTTAGCAAAATTTAAAGAAAGAGACCATGGGCAGGACTTGGCTTGGGAGCCATTGTTTGCTGACCCCACCCTGGAGAAATCCTTTCTCACCGTCCACACACGGGGGGCCCAAGCTCCAGGCAGTCATAGTAGTTAGCTGACACTGCCCCTGAATATATTTGCCTTTGAAACATCATGGACATATCTCTGCCCACCAGTCATGGTCTTGCTCGGTCTTCCTCAGAGCTTTTCTGATGTATCCTCACCACCCAGTCCCGCTCTGCCCTTTTCTAGATCATTGTTGTTCTCCCTTGTTCTGGTCCTGCCCTTCCCAATCCACTCTCTGCATAGTGTCATCCATACAAGACCCATGCCTCCCTGTCCCCCTGCCTGAGCCCCCTCCCCCTGCCCTGCCCCACACCCTTATCCTGACCTGCCTTGGCTCCCAGGATGGGGTTGCCACCCTGCTGCTAAAGTGCACTTCCTTTTCTGCCTTGACTCCTGCCACCCTTACTGTCAGCCACCCTAACCCTGTCCACATTCCAAGACTGAGCTTTCATGTCAGTACTCCCAAAAATCCTTCCATGAATCCTCTTCTGCCCCCACTGGCACCTGATCGTGGGCCTGCTATGTGCTTGTTGTTGAGCACGTCACGTACTCTTCCCTAGAGGTGCTATCCCCCTGGCGGCAGATGAGAAAACCCTGGCATAGCGACGGAGGCCCTGGCCCAAGCCACTCGGACAATAAGCTGAGGAGCTGAGCTCCAAGCCAACCAGCATCTCCTCATCTTTAGCTTCAGTAAATGTAGCATTTTCAGACCACCTCTTCATTTTGCTATAGAATTTCCCCATGTGTTTTTCATTGTGTTAATTCTTTGAGCTGACGTTTATAAATGAATAAATTTTACCTTTCTTTTTGGACTTGCAATCCACTTCTAGTGGGGTCTTTTTTCTTTCTCACCCAAGGACATTTTTTTCATTGTTTTGAGAGAGAGGAAGGGAGAGAGATAAACATTGATATGTGAGAGAAAACATCGATTGGTTACCTTTTCATACGTGCCCAGACCGGGTTAGAACCCACAAGCCAGGTATGTGCCCTGACCACGAATCAAACCAGCAACCTTTTGGTTATGGGAGGATGCTCCAACCAACTGAGCCACACCAGCCAGGGACACTTCTAGTGTTTTTAAATAACCCAGATGTGGGTCTATGAACATCTTTATTTATACAGTGTTTCATTCCTTCAGAAGTACTTTTTTATTTTTTAAATCCTCACCTGAGGATATGTTTATGGATTTTAGAGGGGCCGGGCGGCGGGGGCGGGGGGGAAACATTGATGTGAGAGAAATATTGATCAGTTGCTTTCCTTGTGCACCCTGACTGGGGATAGAACTTGTAGCTCTCTTGGCATACGGGATTATGCTCCAACCAAGTCACCCGGCCATGGCCAGGAATACTTTCTTCAACTAACTTCGTACGATTGGGATAACTAAGTCTGTGTGGTGCATGGGAATGAGTTTTAGCACTTTGGCTCTTTTTTTGTTGTCTTTTACATTTTTCTTTTTGTTACACATCATACTTTTTAGTTACTTTCTGAAAGTCAGTCTTTCTCATTGTGAGTGTCTTGTTATGAGCGCTGTCTGATTTTCTTCTGGGAAGATGAATGCCCAGCCTGGTAACCTGGGCGTCTCTCTGCTGTTTGCTGTATTTCCCATCTGGTTCTGTCCTTGAAAAATGCAGGAAGGAGCAACTGGCATTCAAGTGCATTCTACCCTTAGCAAGACTCATTTTCATGACAAGACCCAATGTGAAGTGCCTTTTTTCTACTGGTTTAGTTTATGGCACCACCAGGTTCTCTCTGACCAGTAAGGCTCTTGTATCACTAGTCGTTTTAAGGTATCTTTCTGGCTTCAAAGCCTTCCACTGGCAACCTCATGGGGTGTCCTCTTTCCAATCCTTGCTGAGGAGACATGTTTCAGCATTTAGTATATGTGACCAGGGGACTGCCTTGGAGGAGGACTCATTGCCCTAACTCCAGCCCCTCTAGCTGCAAGGGGGCCTTCTGGCCAGCAGGTTTTCTTTATGGGATCAATACAACACAAACAGAACATTGTGTTAAAGACCTTTTAACAGAATGTCTGTTTATGTGAGATTACCACTTTCTAGACACCCATGGAAATAGACTGTCAGTGTCCACATTTTGTGGGCAGTCCCTAGGTCTGACTGAGCAGGTCTTTTGCTAATACTGCTTCGTTTGCTTTCACTGTCCATGTGACCATTCACATAAGATTCTTGGCTGCCTTTGGCATATGGCAAGTCAGCAACGTTTTCCTCCTCGGTTATGAGCATAGCGTTTGTGTGTGTGCTGCTATGCTCAGCCATACTTGCAGCTGTTCTCAGATCACTAGCTTATTGGAAATACCCTACTGAGTCCAGTGCTGTTGCCAATATCTGCCCTCTTCACAGACACTCTCCTTGCCTTTCTGGGTGGCATACGGGAATGAGTTTTAGCTGTTTGACTCTTTCCGTATTGCCTTTTTAAATTTTTTTATTGGTTTTTAGAGAAAGAGAGACAGGCATCGATCTGTTCTTCCACTGACTTACGTTCATTGGTTTCTTCTTATGTGTGCCCTGACTGGGGAGCAAACCCCCAACCTTGGCATATTGGGATAACACTCTAACCAATTGAACTACCCAGCAAGGACTGTGTTGTCTTTTATATTTTTTTCTTTTTGTTACATACTATATTCTTTGGCAACTTCATGAAAGTCTGTGAGAACAAGCCCTTCATCCACTTTTGACTCTTCTGGAAAAGCTCTCTTCCAAAGAGAAGGGCAGTCACCAATGTGTGAGAGGATTGGGAAGCTGTTGGTGATAATGTGCAGAGGGAAGGGTGACAAGATTCCAGGAACCATTAACTAGCATGTTCCATCCTTTTGGCATGACCATGCTACTGGGAAAGTAGGCAGTGTTGCAGGGGATGCTCAGGTGCCCAGTGTAGACATGGTGTTATTTACTGCCTGTGGAGTCGGGCACGTCTCAGGGCCTGCCACACCCAGGCTTTTTCCTCTATAGGTTTCAGAGGTGACTTCAAGGAACGTTTTTTTTCTAAGTATTTGTCACCTCTCCCTGCTGGACCATCTCCTAAGCTCCTCCCCTTGTCCCTGGAGGTGTCATTCTTCTTTGGCCCTTTTTCCAACTCAGGGATGAAGAGTATGAGTCTGCCGCCCACAAGTTCAGCTCCCACACTGCACCTTGGTTCCATGGCAAGCTCTGCAGGACAGACCCACCTTGCGTCCTTTCTCCCTTCTCTGCAGTGTGGTTTCTATTTCCCTCTCTCCCTCCCCTCTGTCTCCTACCTTCTTGGCATCTCATTATTCTACATCTTTTTCCTGGTGGTGTCCTGGTGTGACCCCATGAAGAGTCCTGCTTTGTGTTGAGCTGGTGGCTCCACTGAGGTTCTCCAGCTGGTCCTGATAATGTCTCTAAGCTTTGTGGCAGCTAGTTGACCATGTTAATAACCCTGAGGGCCCACCTGCCTCTTTGTTCTGTACTGGCAGTTGCATCAGGGTTGGCTCTGTCTAGCCATTTCTCAGCCCTCTCCCAGCCCCCTGCAACCATAGTCTGCTTTCTGTCTCTGGATTTGCCTGTTCTGAATATTTCATGTAAAATGAGTCATATGTGGCCTTTGGTGTCTGGAGGCTTTTACTTAGCATGACTTTTTTAGGTTAATTCAGGTTATAGCTATGCTAGAACTTCATTCCTTCTTATAGCTGAATAATAGTCCATTGTCAGAAGAGACCACATTTGTTTATGCATTGAATAGTGGATCTTAAAGCGTCCTGAGTTGTGGACCCCTGTGAGAGTCCAGTTAGACCCATGGGTCTTTCTTTTTGGAGAACATTCTGGAATGGTTGATGTGTAATGTTGACAGAGTCCTAGGCTCCTTAGAGCCTGTCCAAGGTTAAGGATCCCTGTTTTTAATTATTTATTTAAAACCTTAGTCTCCATTTGCTAATATATTTTTCTTTTCATTTTCTGTTATAGTCATACAGCCTGAATGTTAGGACTTCGATAAGAGGTCTCTGGGGAGGAACAGTTGTGAGGGTGAATGGCAAATGACATTGGTCACTACTCTGTGAGATAACCTAGAAGGTGCCTACACTGTGCTGTGGCTGGGCTTCCAAATCACAATTAGCTTTGGCTTCATAAATATAAAAACTCAAAATAAGTGTCATAAGAATGTGAGAATTCTCTCATGTCAAAGACATCTGCAGTAGGTGGTCCAGGGCAGGCATCAAGGACACAGGTCATCTTGTGTCTCTGCTCTGCCATCCTTAGTGCTTAGCTGTGACCAGGATGGCCCTAGGCAGCAGTTCTGAAGAAAAAATGAGCATAATTCTGCCCAGATCAGTCTTTTAAGGAGTCTTTCAGAAGTCCCCCACAATACTTCTGCTTACCCCAAAGGCCAGGACTTAGTGGTGTGGCCGCATCTACCTGTAAGGCAGGCTGGGACATGTGCTGCCGTTCATATGTGTTGCTTCCCAAATATAACTGGTCCTGTTACTAGGGAATAAGGGAGAATGGGTTAGCAGTCTTGAGCATTTGAGCTACAGTTCTCTGGTCTGGCCCCAGGCCTGGGACATGTTAATCACTGGTTAGAGGAGGCAACGACAGGTCAGCTTCCACAGTTCCGGGGCTGCCCACCTCACATGGAGCTTAGGCAGATTCTGCATGTGTGGAGAGAGGTTGGTGACAAATTTGGTGATGGTCATATCCCAGCTCTTCAACCTCCTTGGAACCAGCTGTGCTGATATCCTATTTTTCCCTCCCAGGGGACACTGAACTGCCTGTTAGGACTAATTTTCTAAAACAACCCCCCCCCCCATTTTTTCGTTTTAACTTCTTCTTTTGAAAATTACAGAAACAGCGCTGTATTCTCATATACTCTTCACCTAGTCTCCCCTGATAGTAACATTCTGCGGTTCCAAGGTGCAGTAAGCAAAACTGAGAAATCAGCAGTGTTGAGCATTCGCCCAGTGCTGTTTTGGTACACACAAGCTCACCAACCCCAGAACAGCTGTGTTTTCCACCTTCTAAAGCCTTATCATTTCCTGTCTTTCAGTGTTCTCTCGAGGGCTGAAGAAGTCGTCTCAGGAGCTATATGGTCTGATCTGCTATGGGGAGCTACGCAAGAAGATTGGGGGCTGTGAGTATGAGCCACTGGTGCTGTCCCAGCTATGCTGGCAGCTTCTAACTCAGGGATGTGACTTGCTTTCCACAAGGCACTCATGGCTCCTCCTGGCAGGGCCTGCTATCCTGGCTCGGTTGGGTCTTTGAATCCCGATGGCTCTTCTGTTTTCCCTCCAACTTTCATCTTAAACATTTTAATGTACAGAAACACTGAAGAATGTATTGACCACCACTTACCTGCACTTAGATTTAACATTTGTGATGTTTCTGTGTGCACTCTCCCCATCCACATACTTGGTTTTTTCCCCGCTCAACCATTTGACTAAGTTGCAGACATCCTAGCATACCACTAAATCCCTCCACTTCTGTCACCTGAGAACAAGGACATTCTTTTACACACCCACAACACTAGTATCACACCCAACATTTCACATTTATCAAGTAGGCACCACAGTCTTACCTAATACACTGCCCATATTCAGATTTTGCACCACATCCCAGCATACCAGCTATGCTCCTGTTGAGAACATCACCCTGCTTATAGCTGTCATGTCCCTTAAGTCTTTTGACCTAGAACAGCCCCCGTGTTTTGGTCTTTGGTGACACTGGTGCTTTGAAGGGTCCAGGCCCCTCCCTTTGTAATATCCTGATCCTCTTCTAGTGAATAGATTCCCGTTCGATATAGAGAGCACCCTGGCCTTTCTGAGGCATCTGCGCCCAGCATCTTGCATCCCTACCTTGCCTCCCTGTGAGACAAAAGAGCACAACCTTGCCTCTGCAGATGTCACTTGTCTGCTTGTCACACACCCACAGGGCCACTCTAAAGGTTAAATGAGATCGTATGAAATGACCATAAGTCATCATCTTACCGTTCACCTAACATGTCACAGCTGAGTGGGCAGGTGGCTGGGGGTGTGGAAGCAGCAGCAGGGCAGGGATGATGGGCATTCGCTGGTAGTTCTGCACATCTGACCTGTGTTGGGTGACCTCCCGTCTTCTAAAACAGGCAAGAATGCCTAAGAGGCTCCAAACAGAACAGGTGTCCTGATTGGCCATCCCATCCTTCCCACAGTTTGAGGACTTCTTTGTAAACCTGTCCCAGCTCCTGCTTTGAATGGTCTGTTGAGAGGGGCTCTAGGGCCCCACCTCCCTTGAATCCGTGCATTTTCCACTGTGTCCTTCTCTCTGTCCTAGACCTAAAATGTTTCTGGTCATCGCAGCATGTTCAGTACCACCTTCTTTGGCAAGGGTGCCGTGGCATCTCCTCTCTCCCTGCCATATCCGAGCCACTTAGCCAGAAACTTTTAGCCAGTCTCTGATTTCCCATGAGTCTTTGGCCTCATCCTTTTGTTGGCTCCATGACCTTGGGTCATTTCTGGTGGCTCCTAGAGTGTCACCTGGCCCCCTGACCCAAGGGCCCTCTGCATTTGGACTTCACCTCATCTCCCTGGTGGGCACCCCTCCAGCTCAGCTGTTAGGTCTTGTCAGTAGTGAATGGTCATCCCTCTCAGCCCAGCCATACTTCACACTTGCACACGTTCACATGTGCACGTTCACATGCATGCACACACACACACATACCCTGGTGGGGCTTCTCTCTCTGAACCACCACCCACTGATCCATGTGCTGGAACACTATTCCCGTCATTTCATGAAATCTTTTCAGAGGTCATGCTTCCACATGCAGCATTCTGCAGAGTACCTTGCACATGGCAGCTTCTCACATCTGCTCAGTGGTAACTCTTTCTGGGCTGTTCAAAAAATGTCTGAGCATTCAGGAGGTCAGAGCCTGCTTTTTATTAACTGAGATATTCAGACACATGCAAATTCTGAAATAGTAGACTTTGAGTCTGCCAAATTCCAGGGACTTTGAAAACATTACCTTTTGTCATGCATCTAAATAGCTACATGAGGTGGCGTTGTCCTCACCTATAAAAGGGCTGAGGACATTTTGATGAAAAATGAATGATGTTAAAAGCCTTCTTGGCTAGTAAATGGCAAGGTCCCATGCTGCCCCTAGGCCTGATTCTAACACCTCATGTTTAGCGTATCTGCCACAGCACTGATGTTGGGACAGGGTGAGGGGGGACACCACAGTTACCTCTAGTACTCACTGGTTAGTTCTTTTCTTTGAAGGGTAGTTTCTGGGATGGTGCCCCATTTGGCCACTCAAACCCTGAATTGTGGTTCCCCCTACCCAGTCTTTTGTCTGTCTGTTCCACCTGCTAGACACAGTATGATGGGCCCTTCCCTCCCCTTTGCCTAGGAACTCTGCCAATCCTTTGATCTCAGCTCAAATGTCCACAAACCTCCACAACAGGCTGGGCCTCCATGACACTCATTCTCAGCACCCAAACCCCCCCCACCACCACCCCCGCTTCGTGCACTATCACAACTGCCACTTAAACTCAGTGTGTGTTTGTTTGAGTTATACCCATCTGAAGGCAGGTCTGTGTGTGACCTCTTTGTTTAATGAGCAAGTCTGTGCATTTGCCCTCTCAGAGGCTGTGCCTTCTTTTCTGAAGATCCATTTCCATCTGGTACTGTTTCCCTTCAGTTCAATCTGCAGAAATTCCTTTAGCCTTCCTTGTGTCATTGTGTTGGCCATGAATTCTTGTAGTTATTATTTATCTGAAAGTGTTTATTTAGTCTTTATTCTTAACATATTTCTGCTGGGTGTAGAATTCTGATTGAGAGTTTCTTTCTTTCATCACTTTAAAGATGTTTCATCATCTTTGGCTTACACGGTTTCAGGTGAGAGGTCACATCTGTGTCCTTGTTCCTCTAGAGGGGATTCTTTTTCCCCCCCTCTGGCTGCTTTTAAGGTTTTTTTCTTTGGTTTTCAGTGGCTTATTTTTCCCCAAAAATACATAGAAAAGTTCAAAGATTTTTACAGTGAGCACCCAAAACCTACCATCTAGATTCTCCCATTACTTGGTTACTATACTTTCTTTCTCTCTTTTCCTGAGGACATCACTTAAGTACCAGGAGGGCAGAGGAAATGCACAGGGTCTGGGCTCGTCGTCCAGCAGACCCTTGAACCCTAGAGCTCAACACTAACTAAGGCAGGCACACAAGTAACACAAGAGCCCAGCAGGAGATGCATGCACAGGGCGCAGTGGTTATCCTGAGGAGTGAGTCTCTGAAATAGGCAACTGGGGACAAGTGAAAGTTCAGCTTAGCCTGGGGTCTGAGAGAGAGTTTTGGGGAGGATTAATTATCTGTGCTGAGGCAGGTATTAGTCCCGCTGAGAAAGTCCGGGTGTGTGGAGAGGACATGCAGGTGGGGTTGGCACCCTCAGCACAGGTGACTCCTTCTTTTAACTTTGAGGGGAGGGGCTGCTGCTAATGTAGGGATTTTATTCTGTAAAGCGTTTGGATTCTACATGGAAGATAAAAGGTAATTTAGATGGGAACCTTTACCAGTTTTGCTCCTAACTGCTTCAAGGTCGTGTCTATTTCTTTTTCTGTTTAAAGGTATGGATGACAAGAATGCCACAAAGTTGAATGAGCTCATTCAGGTTGGGTAAGTACAAGCTGTATTGTGAGACACCACCTACCTACTCCTGTTGGGTGTTCGCATTGTTTGCTGAAATACAGAACTCGAAGTATCTACCTGCCCCTCCCACTCACCCCACCAGAGCTTCTGCGCTGTCACCTGGACCTCTCTGTTCCTCATTGTAGATGAACTTCCCTACCACCCAAGACCCCTGCTGGTCAAAGTCCATTTGTCCTGTAGGTCAAGCTGTCTCATGGAACAGTCTTTACTGACCTCTGCTACATCCGCAGGACATTGCCTTCCTGCACCTCTGGTTCTTATCTCCCCAGACTGGGGTTGGATGGCTTGCGAGCCCGTTTCTCAGGTGTGAGCTTCTACCAGGTGGGACTGGCTGTGTGCATCTGCTCTAGCTCCAGTCTGGCATCTTTCCTTACAGATGCCTGTGTTATAGTCTTGAGGCTTTATCTCTATGAATGGCCACCCGTTTGCAGGCAGTCCTGATAGTAACTAGGATGTCCATATCACCGCTGCGAAAGAGCAGTGATTTACTCCAACTCCTAGGGAGTGTGGGTAATCTTTGACAGCTGGTGGCGTTGCGCAAAAGGAGCCTCCTAGAGGTATGTGGAATACGGTAAGGCAAGTAGGAAGAGGCTATTGGCCTTGGCCTTGTGGGTCATTTGTCCCCCTCACACCTCATTTGCCTGTTGCAGCTTTAGCATTCCATCTTACTTCCCACCCTTATACTTGCCCTGCATTTGTCAGGTTGAAGCTGTTTATGCTCCAAGATCTGGGATATTTGACTGGTGTAGTGCGCATCTGAGGAACCTTGTTAAGTAGGGGAAAGATTTTTGTCTGAGATGGTTTCTAATGTTACTGTCTCACCAGCAGGTGAGAGAGTTACCCCCCTGAAGAAGTGTACTTCCCCTGTGATACAATTTTGGGGGCAAATCTCATGTCACCTTTTATTTCAGTTGCCCCAGTTTTGTTGGGTGAGTGGGTCTTCTGGCTCTTTGCTTGGGCATTCAGGGCTGGTTTGATTGAAAAGTAGTAAGTTTGCTTGGCCTTGTCTTAGGGTTTTGTTTTGTTTTGTTTTGTTTTGTTTGTGATAGCACAGAGAAGAGGTTGTCCTACAGGAGAGTGAGAGACTGTCTCCTGGGTGTCTAGAGAGACAGGCATGCCTGATACCTCCTGACCGACCGTGGGTGTGAGGAAGGCATGTTTTGATAAGCTTTAAAATGGCCAGAGGTTGGTTTTAGGAGTGGCTGGGGGCTGGAAAGTACCAAAGTTCTGAGCCGAAAGTCCGAAGGTACTGACAAACCCAGGAGCTGAGCTAAGACTTCTCAGTCTCAGCAAGGAGCTGCCTCAGTGAAACCCCAGGTGAAATGATGGTTCCAAACCATCAGGGATTCAGGAACGTCTGCCTCATGCATGTGCTTCGAATCCTTACTTAGTAATGTAGCATTGGGTTATAACTTATGCAAAAATAGATTTCCGTAAGTCCATACTGATAGAATTGATAATTGAATAAATAAAGGACAAGATGCAAATCTCCTATGCAGAATTCCACATAATTTATGTAGATACTCCCTTCCCATAAGTGTGCGCTGTTAGCAGTGACATTTTTCTAAATAGGATGGTATAGGAAGCGGATAGGAGCGTAGAGTAGAGACACCTGACAGACACATTCTCAACCAGATCAAGGTCTCCTATACCACCAGTGATAAACCAGGTCGATGGTATGGAGAAACAGTGACACTATAAAGATGTCTGCTCTCATTAAATTAATCTACAGTTACATGCAGTTGCATTGAGAACTATAACACAGTTTCTTTGAACATTAAATCGAAATATGATGAACCCTAAGTGCATAGCTCCTGAGTTTTCACAAAGTGGTCCCACCCAGGTCAAGAAACAGAATAAATGTTATACTACCAACCTTCCCAGAACCCTCTCATGTGCCACTCCCACTACATTTTGCTCAAAGTAAGAAGAAAGGCAGATTAAAACGGGATCACGTTTCATGACTGTGTGGAGAGGTCTCAGTCAGCATTGTTGCTGATCATGTTTGCAAACTGTGGGAAAAGACTGTGAGTTTGTAACATGTCCCAGTTCCAAATGTGTGAACCCTCTGCCAGCAGTCCCACTTCTAGGAAGTAATTAGATTGGGGCAAGCCATTCTTGTGAGGACGTATATCACAACAGTGCTCATGCTAGCAAAGGAGTGTCACAGAGGGAAGAGCCACTTCAGCTTCAGGCAAGATTGTTTTCAGAAGTGAGGCCGAGCAGGTACGTATGTGGCTGTGTGACTCCAGTGGGGCATTTGGACAAGTAACCCCCACCTCATATCAAGACTCTCTTGAGGTGGTGGGTATATGGGTGCACCCACTTTCTACTCTGTATGTTTTTTAATTTGAACATTTATCAAGAATGTACTTTTATCCGATCAAAAGAGAAAAATTACATAGTGGGGAAAGATGTTCTTTTTATTAGTTTTACACTGCTATGATCAGGCCTGACCAGTGTGGCTCGGTTGGTTGGGCGTCATCCCTCAAAGCGAAAGGTCGCTGGTTCGATTCCTGGTCAGGGCACATACCTGGGTTATGGGTTCGGTCCCAGGTCATGGCACATACAAGAGGCAACCAGTTGATATTTCTTTCCCTCTTATCTCTTATCTGTATTTCTGGCAAAAAATATGTAACTCATGTGGCTTAAGCCTTGGTTGGGCTGTGTTGTGAGTGCATCCTGTTACCACCTGGTGACAGAACCCACTAGGAGCCTTTGGAGAGTTGTGGTGTGTGGGGGGCCCAGAGACCACAGGGCTCAAAGACCAGCAGGAGCTGGCTCTGGCAAAGGCCAGAGAGGCCCTGGACTGAAGGAGTCCACCAGAAGGCCCTGCACCATCTGCTTCTCTCCTGCTTCTTACCCTAGGCCCCACGATAGTGTCCAGCTTGGGGGGCTCAGGAATGCTAAGGGGTAAGGCTTTCCTCTCGACTGCCACCCTTTCTTCTGGGTGACAAGTTCCTACTTACCCCTTCCTTGCCTGCAAGCTGCGATGCCACCCCCACCGACAGCAAAATCTGGATGTCTCATGTCCTTCGTGTGTGGGTTTTTAGCACAGATCTCCTCCTGCTGCCATTGGTGATTTCCTGTCAGGAGTCTCACCAGCCTGCAGCCCAAGAAGGGTCTCTACTCCAGTCTGGTATGTTGGGCCAAGCCCCAGGCCTTCCTCAGTCTGAGTCCCATTGACCGTCTGATAGAACCTGGGCAGAAAAGCACACTGATGCTCGGTGCTGCCGGCTTCTTCTTCCACTGTGATGGAAGAGCATCATATAACAAAGCCTTCTGCATATAAGAAGCAAGACAGCTGTTTTTTTAATCTTTAAGAAAATTTTATCATGAAAAGTTCAGATATCAGAGAAGTTGATAAAATAGCACAGCAGCCACTTGTCTATCCTTCACTTATATTTACCAGTAGAAGTGAAGAGAATTAGATGCTCTTTTTTGTAGAGCCTAGTATCAAGGTAGCTTGCATGGCTCTCATTTAGTACGCAGGGAAAAGGTTGGAGAGGTGATTCAGGAATCAGAAATTCACTCAGGCAGTACCAGTGGGGCATTCGCTCATTTCGACAAGGATTTCAGCCAGTGGTAGGCAAATGCATTGCCAGCTCTGGGGTGGAGTGTGCGGTGAGCCAGCTATGAGGAACCCATCACCAGTGCCTCCAACTCTTACTTAGGAGCCTCACCTGCTCATTGGCTGCCCCGGGCGCCTTACCTGTTACATTGTCCTCTCTCAGAGGTACTGAGACACCCAAAAAGAGGTTGGAAACAGCATGAGATGCTGTGCCAGCTCAGTGAAAAGATTTTTATCTGTAGCCATAGAAGGATCTGAGCACCCACATGGTGCCAGGCACAAGAATGATAATAGGGTTGGGGCAGGGCAACTAATGAAGTTCATTGAATAGAAATCATCTTCTTGCTGTGTGTTGGGGAGTGGATGTGAGGAGTGGTTGGGAGGGTTGAGCAGGGCCCCTCTGCTGGCCAAGTAGGGACCTGGGGACCTGGGTGGTCTTGGCAAGAGTCTCAGGATAACAGCTCCTTGTTCTGTGTGAAAGCATTCCTATAGTTCCATGTAGGGGCAAGGCGGGGTGTACAGCATCCATTTTTAAATTTATAATATTTTAAGTTATATAGTTTTTGCTGTACAGTTCTATAAGGTTTTTTACTTACAAGTTGGCTTTTTTTTTTTTTAAAAACCACTTTATTTTAAGAACCATTTTGGGTTTATAGGAAAATTGAGTATTGAGTACAGTTTCCTGTATGTCCCCTGCCTTTGCACGTGTTCTCATTGTGAGCATCTAGTATTAAATGATACATTTGTTAGAATCGATAAACCAGTATTGATGCATTATTATTAGCTAAAGCATGTGAACTGATGGTTTTTGGTGCCTTTCAACACCAACAGGATTCCCTAATTTGGGGTGTGGTGAAGAGGATACTTTATTCAGTGCAAAACAGCTCAGTTGTGATACAGCATGGCTGCAGCTTTGAAGGAGCACTGGGAATAGGCCCCTCTCCATCTAGACAGCTCTGCTGTGCTCTTTGATGGCCTGCTTTGTACTAAGCTGGTCTGGTCCGCCCTGCTTCAGCAAGACATCTTTGTGTTTTGGCTCAGCCAGGGAAACACACTCTTCAGTCTTCAGTAGAAAAAGTGTACTCTCAGAACCTGACGAGAGCTGGCTTATATGTTCAGAAGTCTCCTCCATGGTACCTGATTGGTCTTTCCTCAGGTAAATGAGGACTCCAGATCTTTGCAATTTGATTGAACCAAAAAGCACTATCCTGATTAGTCAGAATGGAGCTGCTCTGGTTGGTTGGAGCTACACAGCTCTGATTGGATGGGCAAAGCTTCCGTCGTACTGGTTAAAAGAGGATTCCAGGAATTTCTTGTTAAGGCCTGGCTCAGATGGCAGAAACACAGTGCAGGTAGACAGTTTAGTGCAGAAGCAGGCCATTCAGTACAGACTTCTCCCTGAAGTGCAGTTTGCTTGTGAGGCCTCTGTGTAGAAATGGCTGCTAGGCTCTGTGGTGTTTGTTTTTTTCATTTTGGGTTGTTTTTTTTTCAGCCCAGTTAACTACCAGGAGCTCTTTTTAGTAGGTGTCTTCTTTCTCAGGGTTCACAAGTCCATGGTTTAATTGGGGTTCGCTCTTGGTATTGTACATTCTGTGGGTTTCAACAAATGCACAATGTCCTGTATCCACATTACAGGATCCTGCAGTTTCACTGCCTTAGAAATCCCATGTATACCATCGATTTACCCCTTTCTTTCCTACAGCCTGGCAACCTCTGATTTTGTACTGTCTTCATAGTTGCTTATTCCAAGAAGGTCAAAGAATTGGAATCCTACAGCAGGTAGCCTTTTCCAACCAGCTTCTTTCACTTATAGCTCTGAGTTTTTATAAATATGTAGAGTTGTGTACCACCACAATCAAGATATGGGATCGTTCCAGGTTCCCTTGTACTGCCCCTCTGTAAATCATCCCCTCCCCGCTGCCCAGCCTCAGCAACTGCTGAGCTGCTGTCCATCCCCCGTAGTTCTGCCTTTTCCAGAATGCCATCTAAACAGGATAATACTGTATGTAGCCTTCTGAGGTTGGCGTCTTCCACTCTGCAATATACACTTTGACATCCACCTGTGTAGCTGTGTGTATCTGTTCATGCCTTTTCCTGCAGAGTAGCATCTCTGGTATTGCTGTTCTGTGGTCTGTTTATCCATTCCCAGTGCGGGGCAAGTGCTGTTTATAGAGAATAAGCGATTTAAAACATTCTCCTGGGCACATCCCTAGGAGAGGAGATGTTGAATGTGTGCCTAACTCTATATGGAACTGCCAGAGCTTTCCAGGGAGAGTTCCAGTTGCTCCCCACACTCGTTTTCAGTTTGTTTCTTCTTTTGAACCATCCGAGTGGTTGTGAGGTGGTATTTCATTTTGGTTTTGATTAGCATTTCTCCGATGACTAATGATGTTAAAACATCTTTCTTATGCTTACTTACCATCTATATATCTTCTTTAGTGTTCATTCAGACCTTGTGCCTGTTTTCTTATGTTGGAGTTTAGAGTATTCCTTTTGTATTCCAGACTCAAGTTTTGGCAGATATGTGACTTGTAAATATTTTCTCTCAGTCTTGTGACTTGTCATTCTCTTTACCAGTGTCTTTCAAAGGACAGAGTGTTTTGTTTTGATGAAGTCCAATTTGGCATCTTTTTCTTTTATGGATAATGCTTTTAGTGTTGTATTTAAGAACCCTTTGCTTTGTATCTAAGAACCTTTTGCCCAGTAAGTTCACAGAGATGTTCTCCTGTTTCCTTCTAAAAGATTTATAGTTTGACACTTAAATCCGTGATCTACTTTGGATTAATTTTTGTGAATGGTGTTAAGTTTATACCAATGTTCATTTTTTTGACCTACGGCTGTCCAGTTGTCCAAGCCACATCTGCCAGAAGGACCACCCTTCTTCCGTTAGCTGCTTTTGTATCATCTGACATCAATTGACTGTACTGTGTGGGCCTCTTTCTAGACTTTTAATTCTATTCTGTTGATTTATGTATTCTTTCACCAATAGACATCAATGTTTAAGTACAAAGCAAAAAGCCCTTAAAGGTGAAACAGGGATGGGGGGAAATTACTACAGTGCCTTGATTTAAGACCAAAAAGCATTGAGTATTTAACCAACTTCCTGTCTATGCTTCTCAAGCAGATCTTTTTCAATTAACTGTGAATCTTTTTGTTATAAAAGTATAGAATTAGATAAAGGAGTAAATGAATTGAGAAAAGCTCCTAAATTAAATCTTACTACATTGGTCACAGACCCAGCAGCACACTTACTGGATTTAGCAAATAACTTTCCAGAGAAGAAAAGAAATCTCTCAGAAAGGAAAGTCAGACTAAGTGCACATAGAGGAATTACTCTGTTACCTGTTTTATGAAAGTAGCACTCAACTGCAGGGGCTCAGACAGAGCCCTCTCTGTCCTTACATTCCATCAGAGGTCAAGCTGTGATTTTTCTGCAGACAGAAGAATCTTAAACACTGTACCCTGGGGAAGCCCTGGCCTGGCCTGTTAGTAGTCTCATCTGTCTTTCAGCCATGTGGCTGGTGTGTGAGGATGGGGAGTACAGACCATGTCCCAGGACCAAGGCCAGGCCTGAGGGGGCTTTTCTGTGTGAGCTTGAACATGGCTTTACCTTGTACAGGCTTGAGCCTCAGGCTGCTTATAGAACTTCCATTTGAGAGGGAAGGAAAGGGATTGTATTCTCAGAATGGTAATCTAGTCATAAAAAGAGGGCTGCTCAGTTTCCCTTTTTTTTAAAAAGGAAGTCATAAAATAGCAGTTTAACGGAAAATGTTACTGTCTGAAACACAGGTGCTACATGACACAGAGCCACCTGCTCTTTAAGTCTTGCCTGTTACTGTTTTTGTTTTATTTGGGGTGCAGATACAACAAAAAGTGATGATGGGCATAAAAGTCCACTTGTGCCCAGAACCCTTTATTGGAGGAGGTTGCTTAAGAATTGACTTGATACTTAATTAGTGCTCTTTGAACCTCCTCCCTGCTCCCTCCTCTGCAACCCTGCTCCAGCATCATTCACATTCACACCTCCACAGTAGCACTTTGCAGGCCTTTATCTCCCATGGGTTCAGGTGTCAGAACCCATGGGAGATACAGCATTTGGTCTCAGTGAGCATGGTGCTTGTTCATTTGGACTCTCATCTTCTCTGAATGTCTCTTCCTGACAGAATGGGGAAAGCTGGCTTCCTGGGGTCTTCCAGGGTTCACAGCTGGAGTTGGACAATTTTAAAAGTTGGTTAAAACAGTCAGAAAAACAATATACAGAGATCTTGAATCTTTCGTAAATACAAACCTACATTTGTTTACCAGCTACAGGGTGGCTGACCAAGGCCTTTTGTTTGGGGTTTATCCTCAGGGTTCTGCGTTGTTTTTATCTTAGAAACTCTAGCCAAGATGCCTCATTTGTGATTTACCATTTTCAAGTGGAACAAGAGCATAGGGGCCCACAGCAGTGGGACTGCAGAATGCTTCCAGGTCATCCTCAGTCTTTTGTAATTGTCTTGCCCACACTTCCCTTGACTGCCATTTTTTAAAACAACCTGCCCTTATCGAGTAAATATTTCCAAAGCATTTCAAGTGTGTTTTTTAGAAGGAGCTATTTTTGTGCCTTTTGTACTCATTTGTAGTATTTTTTTAATTCTAATGTATAAATTACTACCAGACAGAGTGTCACCAACAGCTACGACAGACAGACTTGGGGCAGACGCTGCTGGCGCTCTGGGCCTGCCTGAAGGTCACTTGCAGGGAGCACAAACACACAATGCCCTGTGTCTACGGGCTGTGAGTGCTGTATATCCCTAGGCCCCGATGGTGTGGTTTATAGAGGGAGTAGGGGACAGTGCTAATTTGGAAGTGTGATCACCTAGAGCTGGGTTAAAGGGTCACATAAAGGTGGGTTGAAACCTCTCAAGGGACTTTAAGGAGTAGGAGCAAAGGGCATACCAACTGGTGTCTGACAGGAGCTCCATTGTCATGGGACAACAGTCGATGCCACACCACTCACCAAGCAGGAGGCAGAGCACATTTCTTGTGAATGGCAGTCATCCCTTTTGCAGTGTGAGGTGTGATTGGGAAAGTATTGGGAAATCCAGAGTCATGGGGCTGAGCCAGGAGCTCTGGAGACCAGAATGGGTGCCCAGCCAGAGTCCTTACGTGCCCCGAGTTCCGTGTGTATTGACACATGCTTGCCCTCTCTTTCCTGTGCTGGACAAGGAGCTACTATTTATTCATTTAGCGACTCAGCACTCCTTTAAAACTCTTTCCCAGGGCCACCACAGTACGTTATAAAGGGAGAAACCTACGGATCAAAGCGCCCATGTGCCGAGCCCTGAAGAAACTCTGTGACCCAGACGGTATGTAGAAAGTGGTCTGGGGTAGCGTTGGGGAGGTGTTCTGTACTGCTCCATTTAGCAATGGACAGGCCGAGTTCTGTGCCTGAACCTTACTAGTGTGTCTACTCATTAAAGCAAGGTCAGCTCAGAAGCCACAGCAGCATTCACGTGGAGTACCGTCGGTGTCAGGAGCAAGTTTCATGGCCTCACATGACCCAGTCATGGCTCTGGCTTGGCGGGTATCCTGCTGGCCACATTGGTGCTTCTGTAGGCACAGGTCCTTGTGGGCTTCTCCGCCAGCTCTGCTTTCCCTCCCAGGCCGTTTGCTCATGGCTCCTCCCTGACTTTGGGTTATCTGGCCAAGTGCTTTGACTTCTACATGGAGATCTGTCAAGCTCTCATGGGCTCTTTCTGTTGCAGGCTTGAGTGATGAAGAGGACCAGAAGCCAGTGCGCCTGCCCCTGAGAGTCCCTGTAGAACTGCAACCGAGGAACAATCATGCCTGGGCCCGTGTGCAGAGCCTAGCCCAAAACCCCAGGCTCAGGTAACTGCTTTTGGCGTTTGGCGAGGAACCAGTTACAAGGGATGGGGCCAGAGAAAGGTGTTTGGGTTCCCTTGTGAGCACATTTTACCCAGTGCTCCAGAGTTACGTAGCGGTAGGGTGTGGGGGGTAATGCGCTGTTTTGGAGGTTCTGGCAGTGTATGGGTTTTGTGGGCCAAGAGAGCAGGATGTAGAAAGATGTCATGATTAGCAGGTTGATGACTATAGAGTCATCCCCTCATCTTTCCCCCCTAAGCCTCTTTTGGTTTCTCTCTTACTGTTTCCCTAGAGATTTGTGTCTGATTTATGGGCAGGGCATCACTCTGTGTACAGACCATTTTCCAGTTGCACTTTTTTTTTAGATTGAGGTAAAAGTCATGCAACACGGAATTAACCATTACCATTTTAAGGTGTCCAATTCAGGACATTTGAGTACCCTCACAGTATTGTACAATTACCACATTTCTCTAATTTTCAGAACATTTTTATCACTCCAAAAGGAAACTTTGTACCCACTAAATAGTTACTTCCCATCCCCTCGCCCTGTCCCTGGCTTCAGGCAACCACTTAGTCTACCTTTTGTCTCTATAGATTTGGCTGTTCTGGACATTACACATAAGTGGAATCTCATACTATGGTCCTTTCTGTCTGACCTTTCACTGAGCATCATGTTTTTGAGGTTCATCCATGTTGTAGTTTGTCCATACTTCATTCCCTCCTTATATATTTTTATATTCTTGGGGTTAATTTAGGCTGGCCAGACCTCCCCTTCTTGAACTCAAAAGGCACTTAATATAATAGGTTGATGGATTGTGCCATGGTCCATATCCTGGGTGAGATCTTGGGCTGTAAAGAATACACAAATCTGCTTTTGTCTTCTTGCATTTTCATGTGAGTTGCTAGTTACTTCAATTTAAAAGGTTAATTTTTAAGAAAAGGTACCAAAACTATGAATGTTAAAATGGCAACAAATTCACAACTGTCAACAACTGAATCTAAAAAACAAACTAAGCAAACAAGCAAAACAGGAACAGAATGATAGATATGGAGATCATTTGGAGGGTTATCAGCTGGAAGGATGAGGGGGGAGAATAGGGGAAATGGTGCAGGGATTAAGGAGTACAAATTGGTAGGTACAAAATAGGTGGGGATGTTAAGAACAATATAGGAAATGGAGAAGCCAAAGAACTTACATACATGACCCATGGACATGAACTAAGGTGGGGGGGGGGGATTGCTGGAGAGAATGGGAGTACTGGCTAGAGCGGGGCAAAGGAGGATAAATTGGGACAATTGTAGTAACATGATTAATAAAATATATATTTTTTAGAAAAGAAATAAAGTAGAAACAAAACTTTTTTAAAAAGAAAAAGAAAAGGAGTTGATGGCTCTGCTGGGACATTGTGGCTCTGGCCCCTCCTTAGTACCCTTCTAGATGCCTTTACTCTTTATGACATTGTCTTGCTGCAGCCTCTAGGGCTATACAGACTGTTCTGTCTCTGTGATAACTGCCTTCCTCTTCCCATCTGTTGTTTCCTATAGGATGATTGTGGAGCTCCATCGGAAGGTCTCCAGCCTCATTGAATTCTTGAAGCAGAAGTGGGAACTCCATGAAGTGCGAATTGTATCCTTTTCCTACTAAAGCAACATCCCTCCCTGCCCCCCCCCCTCCAAATTCCACAGCATCTACTACCTGAGAATGGTGCCCTGTCTCTCACTCCCAGGATTACACTGGGGCCCTGTATGATACAGCAGCTATATCGTGAGATGGTGTAGAACCAGAACCAAAACCCGTAGCCCCTTTTCCTCTGGGTTTTGGATATGAGCCCCCTTTCTGACCTTGCAGTGTTAGAGCTCTGTCACAGCAGCCCCCCATGTGGTGAGTAGTCACCATCTGTACCATGGGTTGTGGCCCAAGCAGTCCTGTGAGCAGGTCAGTCAAAATGGGCATGGATAGCTCCAGGCTTCTCCAACTCCTTAGCCAGCTCAAAGCACTGCCTAGTCCCCTGCCAGGACAGCATGTGTTAGGCGTGAAGTTCCTAAAGAAGGAAATGCCTGAGTCATGCTTTCCCTGAGGCTCTGTGATACTTAGGGGTCAGTGCTGCTGCAGATGGTTTCTTGACAGTGCCCTCAGCGAAAGACACTTGCAGAGCGGCAGCTGCAGGACTCATTTGTGGAGTCGTCACAGGAGAAAGTAGTGCTGCACCTATTCCCGGGAGAGAACTGTACGCTGACCCCGCTTCCAGGAGTGGCCCGTGTGGTACACTCCAAGGCCTTCTGCACGGTGCACTGGCAGGAGGGTGGCCGGTGTAAACAGAGCTCCAAGGATGCCCACACACTGCCTCCAGCCCAGATCCTAGGCATCCAGAGCGGGCAGGGTACAGCCAGGGGCCAGGTGAAGTACCCAAGGGGTGGCACCGAAGGCAAGGGTGGGGGGCGGCCTCCTCCTGCTACAGATGCTTCGCAGAGCTCTGGAGAGAGTTCCCCTGAAAGTGCCCTTGGGGAGGGGGCTGCCCTAAGCCACAGCAGCCCGAATGCTCCCGACAGGCTTCCCCCGGGGCTCCAAGACACTGGGGTACGGCTTGAGAAGACCCCTATGGCAGCTCCTGTAGACAGCGGAGATGGCCCAGCCCAAGAGCCCGGGGCCGTGATATGTGCCTGTGGCCAGCTCCCAGAGCTGGAAGATGAGCTCTCTCTTCTGGACCCCTTCCCCCGCTACATGAAGTCCTGCCAGGACCTCATCATCCCTGAGCCGTGCCACTGCGCCGACTCTCGGCCCTCAGCATGCGTCTCCCCAGAGATTCACACTTCTAGCAGCGCAGAGGCAGCTGACCTTGCCCGGGCTAGGGCACCATCCCCCATCCGCAGCCTACCTGGCCTGGAGCCTCAGCCCAGCCCAGGGCCCCAGCCAGATGTTTGCACTAAAGACTCAGTAGATGCTCCTTTGGAGGAGCCCCAGGAGAAGGCAAGTCCCTTGGACCCCGCGCCACTTCAGGGACAGCCTCCTGTTAAGCCCCCGAAGGACATCCCTGCCAGTCGCCTGGCCCAGCAGCTCCGCGAGGAGGGCTGGAACCTGCAGACCTCTGAGAGCCTGACACTGGCCGAAGTCTACCTCATGATGGGAAAGCCAAGCAAGCTGCAACTGGAGTATGACTGGCTGGCTGTGCTGGGTCCCGAGGGCCAGGCCCCCGGTGGCTCCCCACCTGCCGCCTTCCACAAGCAGCGCCTCCTCAGCTGCCTCCTGAAGCTTATCTCCACTGAGGTCAACCCCAGGCTGGTGAGTGAGAGTTGGGCACGGTCCCATAGCAGGTGGCCAAGAGTCCCGCAGGCTGCTCAGGGAAGGGAAAGAGGCAAGGACGCCTGTGACCTGGGAGGCGGAGGTTCTCTCAGGCTGTGTTTCATTATGTAGAGCAGGGCCGTGCAGAACGCTGGTCGCGGCTTAGGCTCCCTGCCAGCTGAGAACCCTGTTCTTCCAGGCTCACTTCAGGGTTCCAAAGAGGACAGTGACCAACAGGCCAAGCCTGTTAGGTCTTGCCAGGCCCCAGTGATTCTGCTGAGCCCTGAGCCAAGTGTACAGTGTACCAAGGTGAGGTGACAAACTCAGCCAGGAGCTGAACCAGATCGGGCTTTCTCTATGTGTTAGGAGTGCTGCAGGTTTCATCAGAGTAGTGACAAAGTCGAGTTTGCATTTTAGAATGGTGGTTCTGGGAGGAGAGTGGTCACACAGCCTTGATGGAGGGAGGGAACAAATAGGATGCTGGGGCTGCAGGCTGCACCCTGTGGGGCTTAGCTGTGTGGGTCCACACTTAGAAGACTTGTGCTGGCAGACCTCCATGGCGGTCCAGGAGATGGCTAGTTGAAGTGGTCTGGGACTCCTCAGGCGGGTCCAAGGCATGTGGGTGGTGCCTGAGTCCAGGGAACAGCCATGATGGCCCATGGAATGGGAGGCCCTGCTACACAGTCTGCGGCTTATGATCCCCCTACCTGGGATGGCCAATTAGAGGAGCCGCAACTGGGGCAGAGACTTTCAGTGGTGGGAAAGTCTTGTAGGATCTTCTAGACACAAGAAAGCAGAGTCTTAAGGCAAGTTCCCAAAAGAGCAGTGTTGCCTGATGTTTATAAGCCTGAAGGCTCACAGGTTCTAGGAGGAACAGCTGAGGAAGCTGATTGCAGTGGTTTTGGGGGACAGGCCAGGACTGCAGGCTCACTGTGCACCTCTGAGTGCTGATTTACATCAGAACCAAGTGCGAGGGGTACCTGGAAACACACACCACACCTCCACTTTCCTTGGGCACTCAGTGAATTTGCTGTTCTGTGTTGGTTTCCAGTGTGACTCTCCTACCAGGTTCCTCTTTTCTCAGCTGTACCTCTGCACAGCGCTTGCCCAGAGGCTCGCGGTAGAGCAGTGGTGAAGTGAATCAGTACCTTGTGAAAGAGGTGGCTCTCGCAGGGTTGGGTGGGAACTGGCTGGATGCTACGGAGGCTGGTAAGGCAAGGGCTAAGGGTGAGCCATGGCCTTTGGATTTTGTGATGTGGAGGTGACCTTCAGGGAGGCATGGGCAATAATAGGGTGATTAGACAGAAATAATGTGTTTAAAAAACTTTGAAATTTGTTTTTTGGAGGGATCAGGAAAGGAGACGGGGGGACACGTATGTTCAGTACCCTAGAAAAGGAGGACTAGCTAGGCTGGCTCCTGCAAAAGCTGGAAGCAGCACAGCTGAGGTAGTGGCCTTGGCCTCAGCTGAAGGAAGAGGAGTAGGTTAGAAATACTGCAGAGAATGTAAAGCAGGGTGCTCAGAGCCATGCTACCTAAAGTGGGTTCCCTGGCAACAGCCTCAGCATCACCTGGGAACTTGTGAAAGATGCAGATTTTGGGGGTCCCATAGACCTCATTTTGACACTTTCTACCCGGTGATTCTGACGCAGCTCAGGTGTGAGAATTGCTGACCAAAGGCCCCAGCTGAGTGTTGGGACCTTGAATTAGAGATGGATGGCCTGGCCTTCTGGTCTCCATCCTGCTGAGGTTTGAGTGAAGCACTGACAAGCAAGTCTCTGGGGTATCAGGATGCTGACAAGAGGCTGGCTGGGCACTCAGTTGAGCAATTGAATAGTGAGATTGATTAAGCTAAGCAGGAAGGTAGGATGGAGTTGGGGGTGGGGTACGGTTCCCATGGAAAGGAAAAAGTAGGTCAGGGCTGGGGGCTGAAGCACCATGGGAGGTACAGGAGGAGGTGTGGGGCCACTGAATACCTACCTGACTGGTGACTTTGACCGCTGACATTGCTGAGTTACTGAGGGATACTGACCCTTGCCATCATGGAAGTGTGGCCTCTTAGCCTCTGCTTTCCCTTTCAACTCTGGGAGTTCTTGTGCCTTCTGCTCCTGGGCACTCATTCCAGAACCATTGTTCACAGGCTGAGTTTGGCTCTTGTTTCGGCCTTTTTCTGTCCTAGGCTCCGGAATCGAATGCCAGTTCTGTGGCCTCAGTGAGACCTGCCCAGGAGGAGCAGTTGACGACCCCCCCTGGGAAGGTGGTGAACATCAGCTCCCGAAGCCCCCGCTGCCCTCGAAACCAGTCTGCCCTTCGCAACAGCAAGACCTTCTCTCCCAGCTCTGCGCCTTGTCCCTCCTCAGGTGAGGCTTGAAAGCCCCTTTTACCCACATCCTACCATCCTGGGCACCCCGCTGGGCATGGGGGCTATGTCAGGGCTGAAAATGCAGGGATGCCTGAGGCCTGGCCCCACTCAGTCATACTCTAGGGGGTGAGGTTAAGTTAATAGAAATCACCACCTCCTTGAGGGGTGGGCAAATGTGGGCCTGTCACCAAGGGCTTTGGGGTCCTTGGGTGCAGGAGCAGTGAGAAATGTGGGATAGCTCTTGCCTGTTTGTTCACTTTGTGGGTATTGTGCTTTGCGAGGTCAGTAGAAGCCTTCATAACATGGTGAGTTGGTGGCTTAAAGTCTGAGAAGGGTTGGTTCTTTCTAAATCTTCAAGAGACTGTTTTTCTTGAAATCTAAAATATTGGAGTAGCCCTGACGGGTGCAGTTCAGTAGGTTGAGCATTGTCCCTTGAAGCAAAAGGTTGCTGGTTCAGTTCCAGTCAGGGCACATGCTTGGATTATACCTGTCTGGTCCCCAGTTGGGGGCATGTGAGAGGCAATTGATCAAGAGGCAACCAATTGATGTTTGTCTCAGACATCAGTGTTTCCCTCCCTCTCGTCTCCTTCCCTTCCCCTTTCCCTAAAAATAAACTTTAAAAAATATTTAAAAAATAAGATATTTTAGAGTAAAGGCACCTAAGTTCAGGTACTACCCAGCACTATAACACAAGCCTTGGAAAGGGCCTGACCTGCCATCCACTGTGTTTCTTTTGTGGGAGATATTTATTTATTTGTTTATTTCCTCTTTGCACTCAAGGAATTAACAGGGGCATGGGGACAGTTAACAGAGTTGGTCTTGAATTTTAAAGGGGAGGGGGAAAAGTGTGATCCTTGGGGCTTAGGATGAGGACCAGCAGGAAGAAAGCTGTCTGAGGGGGACATGGCTGTGCCCAAAGGGGTGAGGCACTGCCCCTGCAGCTCAGAGTTGAGAGGGAAGAAAAATGAGGCCCCTCTCTTGAGGACAAGGCACTTGGCTCAGTCTCCTCCTGCCCCATCCCATCCAAGGAAGAGCTGTGGCCCACACTGCCTTGCTTCTCTCACTGGCCGAGAGGCTATTCCAGGTTGAACCTCTGAAAGCTTTTGCCCAGCGCATATGTGCTGATCATGATGGCACAGGGTGGGACAGCCTCGATGATCCTTGGGAGAAAGCCTACAGAGAGCCCACTGGTGCCAGGCTTAGCCCAGATCCTCCGCAGCAGCAGCCAGGTGGAGTCAGCGTACAGAAACAGCACTCCCACTGCCTCCACCACGGCCTCCACCACTGCTAGTGCAACCTGGTGTTGAGTCTTTACCCCGTTGAAGGGTAGAGTCAGGATGCCTGCCACCGACCCTGAGAAGCTGCCAGCCACAAGCTGATGCCTTCTGATGTCTGGTCATTTGGCCTGAGCCCATTCTGCCAGCTCTTCAACAGCTCATAGTTGAATCAAGACAAGGCTGAAAAGAGTACACCCTGAAGAGCAGTGAGGCCCCAGCCCAGCCAAAGTGAGCGCCAGCTGCCCTGAGCCATGGTGGCTCGGGCACAGGCATACAACTCCTGGTATGACACATGCTGAGCCTGCAGCTTTGTCTGTACCAGCTCCAGGGGGCGGATCACAATCACAGTGCTCAAGTGGGCCAGTGCACCAGCTACCACGTGGGCATAGAAATCATGGCTCGGCTACACAGGAAGGCCTTAAGTTGGTCTTAGGCAGTGAAGTAGATGGCGGTGGCTGGGAGGCCGCTCCACAGGGTCCTGGTGCCCTCATGTCTCATGGTCTTCACAAAGGCATCCATGGTGCCAGTGCAGCGAGTGGGATCCTGAAACCAGGTTGCACAGCAAGCACCATTTGGGCACAAATACAGGGGCTCCAGGACACCAGTGTAGTACAGAGGCACTTCTATTTGTCAACAAGAGGCTCCAGAGTCTGGCGGGAAGCATCAGCTCGCTGGTCACTGAGGGGTGTTGAGATTTCAGGTGAACCTTCACCATGTCTAGTGGGGTCATGAAGAGAGGTGACCACAGCCCCAGCACCCAAGGTCACCATTTGTTGGAGGGGGCTAGTGCCCCCAGGATCCTGCTTAGCCATCTTGTAGCTTCGATTCTGGCTCTAGGTTGGTACTCGTGCAGCGTGGAGCCCGGGGCTGGGCAGGCCCATGGGGGCTCCGTGACCGGTGCTGGGTCCATGCCCATTTATTTTTAGAGAGAGGGGAAGGGAGGGAGAAAAGGAGAGAAACATCGATGTGCAAGACAAACATCGATCTGTTGCCTCTCGCCCCCAACTGGGGACCTGACCCACAACCCAGGTATATGCTCTAACCAGGAACTGAACCAGTGACCTTTTGGTTTGCAGAACGGTGCCCAACCCACTGGGCCACACCAGTTAAGGCTATTTGGGAGACATTTAAATTTAGTGTCTTAATTGAGTTACTGGGCACATAAACCCAGTATAAACATGATTTGTTTCCCTGAGGCAGCAGTTTTCTTTGCTTAGTATTTTTTAGTAAAACAGATTAATTATGGCTAGAATGATGAATTTTAAAGGTAGGGGAAAAAGTGCATATGCTCTGCAGCCCTGCCCTGTGTGCTCCTGGCGTAAGTCTGTGCTGTATGTGCCTAAGCCCAGTTCCTTCCTTTCACTCACCAAGGTCTTGTAACTCTTTCTGAGACTGACCTGATGAGATGGGATGTCTGGGGATGCAAGGACAGCAGGGGCAGAGGGCTATTACATTCCTTTGTGTTCTGTGACCTGGCAGACTTCCACATCAGGCATGAAGAGTGTCATAACTGCTCCCTTAGGCAGACTTTCTTGCCGCAGAACCTCAGCCGTCCTGGACATCTTGAACATCCACACTGGCCAGGTTCTGTGCAGTGATGACTAATGTATGGTGCATCATACAAGAGGCAAGGTGGTCCTGCCTCTGTTCTTACTCTAGATCTGGACAGGTGCCCCAAAACCTGCAGTGACTTTCTGGCTGACAAGACATAGTGTCCTGGTGTGTTAACAGTTCTCTAGGGCAGTGATTTTCAGCCTTTTCATCTCATGGCACACAGACTATTTACTAAAATTCTGCAGCACACCAAAAAATATTTTTGCCCACCTGACAAAAACAATAGGTATAATTTTGATTCATTCACACCAGACAGCTATTGTGTTGTCTGTTATTATATTTTTATTTGACAGTCTAAGGGAAAAGAAGTCAGTGCCCCTGACTAAATGGTCAGGTATTGCATGTTTTAAAAATTGTTGTGGCATGGTTATAAATTGTTGCTCTAGGGTTATTTTCCATTCAGAGAATGTCACTAGCTTTGTTTTCTCTAACTTACCATGTTGCAAATTGCCTATTAAGTGCTTGAAGATTGCATTTCCTTGAGAGCACTTCCTAGGGGCACTTCCTAGGGGCCTTCAAGAAAACTGGGCTGCTTCAGTGTTGGGTTCAACACCTCCTGCACTTCTGTTTCTCCTCACCTTTATCCTAGTTCCTTGCTGCAGCTCATGAGGAGGGCAGCAGCACACTGTGAATCAGTTCTCACAGATAAAGGCATGGTACTTGATGGTAGAGCTATTTGTATAGCCTTTCTGTTTTTAAAATTTTGAAATTCCATGTACTCTTTCATGTCCATCCTCTTTCTGAATTGAGGGTGCTTCTAGACAGTGCATCTGCAGTGCTAGAATCCAGACCAGTGCTTAGAAGACCTGGTCTCTGGGTGCCATGAGTGTTAGTGTAAACTCACAGATTTGCAAATAATAATAAGAGAAGAGACCTATTTTACCATGAATCAAGGGTGCTTTGCAGCAGCATCTACAATAATAAAAACAGTGAGTAGAGTCCCCAAATAGTGGTTCCTAAATAAATATTTTCTGTCCTTCTATCTCTGGGTCTCTGTTTTGTGTAATTAGAGATTTAGACCACATATGAGCAACTATGGCCAATAGCCTACTTGTTGTAAATAAAGTTTTCTTGGCACATAACTGTGCTCTCTGGTTCATACACACATGTTATCTATAGCTGCTTTTGTGCTACAGCTACAGAGCTGAGTTTAGCAGAGGCTGTGTAAGCCCACAAAACAACGTTTATTACCTGGCCCTTTAAAGAGAGAGATTGCTGACCTCTTTGGTCTACACTAAATGTTCTAGTAGTTCCTCTAGCTCTGAAAAATGAAGGCGTAGCTGCCCTTCCCACTGAGGGTGAAACAAAATGATCAAGAGCCTTTATCCTGTCAGGTGAGAGCTATGATCTGCTCACCATGGAAACCAGAACTTCAGAAAGATGGAAAAGCAGGTTTCTTGGGACTAATGGAATTCCTTTCCAAGAAACTAAACAGGTTGTCAGGAATTCTTCCTGATTTTCTTCCCAGTAGAACTCCATTCACAGTGGAGATGTTGCTAGGTGATTGTAGCTGTGTTCATGTTGCCTTCTCCTTTCCTAGGTTTGAGAAACCCTCCAAGACCCCTCTTGGTGGCTGGTCCCTCCAGTACAGGAAGCAGTGACTCAGATGGTGGCCTTTTTGCTGTCCCAACAACTTTGCCACCCAACAGCCGACATGGGAAACTCTTCTCTCCCAATAAAGAGACAGAATTGACTTTCCTTCAGCATCTGAACTCCATCAGCGTAAGTGCGAGGACTGCGTCCCTCTGCTTGCCTGCTGACCTGAGTTTGCTGTGAAAACACTCTGAGGGATAGGGCGCTGTTTTCCCCACAGATGCAGTCGGATTTCTTTTTGCCAAAGCCCCGGAAATTGCAGAACCGGCACCTGCGGAAGCCACTGGTGGTCCAGGTCAGGAACCCTGGTCAGGTTTGCATGGCTGGCCTCCCACTGGCCAAGCTGCCAGACGCACTGTTTTTCTCCTGCATCTCAGGTGTTCGCCTGAAATGAGGAATCCCTGTCCCAGTCTTTCTTTTTCTAAATAGGATAAATAAAATAACAGTATCCCTAACTATATCTGAAATTAAAGATAATCGTTGCACATGAAAACTACTTGCAAAAAAGACAAAGTTCTGGGGATTCGAGTCCCAAGAATGTTCCAGATTAGTATATATTTGAGGACCCTCAGAACATCTCTTTATAAATATGTAGTCAGTGGAAGCAGTTGGCAAGCCTTATGGTTTGGTCAGAGGCCAGACCTCATCAGTGGTCATAACGATAAACACTGGGAGACCTGTAGATGATATATGCAGACCAGAGAAGAGATCCAGGAATAAACTGCATGTGAGAAAGAGGGCAGTTTTATTTGGAGGTAAAAAGATAAAAGAAGTGAAGCTGGAATTCTGAAATGACTATGGGCTTAGGAAGCTATGAATATGCATTGTTTTGGGATTAGTGCATGAGTCTCCTTTTGTTAAACTCTTAGAAATCTCTTGAGATTAATTTATTTAGAAATGAGAGAGTGCATGATGGGTCTTAGGAAGGAAGCCGTATTCCAAATCCCAGATGTTTTTGTGTATGTGTGCAGACTGCAGTTGACTCTTGAACAGTGCGGTGGTTAGGGGTGCTCACCTCCTGCACAATCAAAAATCCGTGTATAACTTGACTCCTCCAAAACTTAAATTGTCAGTATTTATAAGGGAATGGTCCCAGGATGCCCCATGGGCACCAAAATCTGCAGATACTCAAGTCCCCATATAAAATGGTGTAGATCGATGCACAGTCGACCCTCCTCATCCACAGACTTTCAACTGTGGATCAAAAATAGTACAGGTATTTATTGAAAAAAATATGTGTAGAAGCAAACTTGCATAGTTCAGGTCCATGTTTTAGGGCCAACTGTAAGTTAGTGTTAATGCATTTGGTTTCAGTATGTTTCATGAGGTATTGTAACAGCTTTATTGATAATGTAGTTCACATGCTATAAAGTTCCCCCATTTAGAGTGTACAGTTCAATGGTTTTTAAGTATATTCACAGGGTTGTGCAACCATCACCAGAACATTTTTATCACCCAAAACAGAAACCCTGTATTTATTACCTGCATTGCTCCCTCTGCCAGCCCCTGGCAGCTGCCACAAATCCACTTTCTGTCTCTTTGGATTTGCCTGTTCTGGGCATTCATATGAATAGAATCACTCACAAAGTGTGGTCTTTTCCATTTATTTATCCTCATCCGAGGACACTTTTTTATTGCTTTCAGAAAGAGAGAGAGGGAGAGGGACACTGAGGTGAGAAAGAAATATTGATTGGTTGCCTTCTGATATGTGCCCTGACCAGGAATCGAACCTGCAACCCTTTGGTCTGCAGGATGACGCTCCAGCCAACTGAGCCACACCATTTATTGTTTTTATGGAAAGTTTAGTTAGATACAGCCAGTTATTTATTTCCATACTATACACAGTTGCTTTCACACCACCAGTGTGGAGATGAGTAGCCGTAACAAAGACCCTATGGCCCCAGAGCCTAAAATTTTTCTTACCTAGGTAGCCCTCTCAGAAAGTGCATTTGGAGCAGAGCAGGCATGTCTTCAGCTCCTCACCCTTTTAACAGGTCACCCCCCACCGCCTCACAGCAGCCAAGCAGATCTGATGGCCCTGTTGAGTTTGCAGCCCCAGTGGCGCTTCCTCTGCTCTTTGCCAGCACCTTGGCATGCCTCTGAGGGGCATGGAGATGTCCTTTGTATGTCAGCAGAGAGGCAGGTATGCCTCCAGAGCTGGACGTCTTCAGGACACTTTTGAGCTGACAGATACTTTCTGTAAATGTTTTACGTCAAAGAGTAACCATTTTACCACTTAATATTTCTTTAGATGGTATTTGTCACATGGAACTTAATTATTCACACACAGAAGCCGTGGGCAGATAGGGTGGGGTGGGCACCGGGCTGTCAAATGGGATGGAGGGCCTCAGGCCCTTAACCTGTCTGTGTTACAGCCAGCAGCTTTATTTTCTTCACCCCAAGTTTGAGGAGACCCAGAATAAGTGGGTGTCTTTTGTAACAGTCCACATTGAGTGAGATATATATGACTAGTTGCATTCTAGCCAAATCCAGAAGAACATTCTGGATTAACAGTGGATGGTTCTGACATTTCTCTAGTTTCCCTGGGGGAAGGTTTGATCTCTTGGATTCGAGAGGACCCAGTGTTCGTAGCTTTGTATCCATAGGATATATTCATCCTCAGACTTTTTCAGGCACCCTTGTGTCATTAGCTCTAGAACCAGAACCATCTGGTTACAGTCAGCTTGCTGTTAACTGGAATATCCATTTATAACTCGGTTTCCTGAGTGATTTTTGGTGTTGGGGTTTTTTTGTCACCTGATTGTTGGCAGTTTTCCCTCCACAGAGAACCCTGCTTCCTAGACCATCTGAAAACCAGTCCCACAATGTCTGCTCCTTCTCTATCATGTCAAATTCCTCCATAACTGGTAAGCACTGGGGTTACTGGGGTTGGCTTTTCACTTCTTACTTGCATGTGGCCTCGTCTTTGGGAATAGCAGGCGGTTGCTTTCATGGCTCTTGGAATGACATTGCCAGCATTCCTCTGTCCATTCTGTCAACAGACACTGAGTGTGCCCCTTCACTGGGCCAAGGTTACAGTGCAGGCAGACGTGGACCTCTGAAAGGTGGTGCAGAGGCAGCGTCCTTCAAAAGTGGCCCTGTTAGGGATGCTTTGCTTAGTTTGGTCCACCCTCTCTCTGATGTCTTGTCAGGCTTTTTGTTTGTTTGTTTGTTTTATTCTTTGGAATAGATGTGATCTTGAGGTGTACAACTTAGGCCTTCATGGGTCTCTAAGGTTACTGAGTGCCCTGGCTCTTTGAGTAAATGTTCTCACTTCAGTGAGAATTGCTTAGTGAAATACATACTCTGTGATTTAGCTTTTGAATCAGTCTTGATTTTTTTTTAAGATTTTTTTTTTCCTTTTTAGAGAGAGGGAAGGGAGGGAGGAAGAGAGGGACAGAAACATCAATGTGTAAGAGAAACATCTATCAGTTGCCTCTCACATGCCCCTCAACCAGGGACCTGGCCCACAACCCAGGTATGTGCCCTGACGGGGAATCGCACAGGTGTCCTTGCAGTCTGGAGGATAATGCCCAGCCTACTGAGCCACACCAGTCAGGGCTCAGTCTTGATTTTGATATTCAAGATTTACTTAACTGCTAGACCCAGGCAGCTGTTGATGGCTTTTCTCATGCCTCCTTTTTATCTGCAGAAAACCTGGTAGAAAAGAGCCCAGTTGCAGAAGCAGAATCTGAGTCTAAGATTTGATGCTCTGATTTCCTCAGAAGAGCTTGTAGGGTAGCTCAGGTGTGCCTCACCCTTAAAGGGCCATCACCAGAGGATGACAGTGCTGACTGTAGTCAGATCTCAAGGGGCACAGTGGTGCCGCCATTTCAGATGGCAGAGTTTTCTCCTCATTGGGAACCTGTTTGACCTTTGACTTCAAGTTAGCACATATTTGCTATGTTCCATGGTTTCCACCTTGGCTCAGCTTCCGTGGTCCTCACTGGTTGTGAAACAAACTCTCTGTAGCTCTCACCATGCACTGGGGGCAAATGGGCTTAATGCAGCTGCTTCTGTTCTTGTTCTCACAGGGAGAGGCTCGTTCCGGCCCATCCAGTCCTCCCTCACCAAAGCGGCTTTGTCTCGGCCAATCATGCCCAAGGTCCTTCCACCCCAGGCCACAGGCCACCTGGCCAGTAAGTTTTTGTGATCAGCATGGAGACAAACACCACCGAGGGTCCTGAGTGATGTTTCTGTTTTCTTCTTCCCCAAGCCATGCTGTCTTAGTATCCTCCAGAGAGAACAGGAAAGTCATTGCCCTTGCTCTTAAAATGAGGCATGAGGGAGAAGCTGTTCCTATTAGCCCTGCGAAGCATGTTGTGGGATGTCAGTAGAGCTTGGATTGGCAGTGTCTTTTCTATTGCCAGATGCTGTTGACTTAGCAGCTACAAGTGCTGGCATTATCCCCGGAAGCCCCCTCCCTGTCTTGGATGCCGAGGGCTTGTCTGGCATCTCTCCACTGTCTTCAGATGAGGCGACAGCTACCCTCTCGGGTCAGGACTCCACTGGCACCCACCAAAATAGAGACCCCATCCCTGCCGCCGTGGGGGTGAGTGTTTACAAGGGCTTCTCTGAGTTACCACAAGCTTTTGGGATGAGTCAGTCACTCTCCAGAGGGACGGGAGCCAAGATAATGGGACTGAGGTCATGCTGGACTCCAGTTCTGCCTCAGGAGGGGACAGGTCTGATGGGCGGGAGGAGAGTTGCTAAATCAGGGAGGGTGTGGCATGCCTGAGCACCGCATGGCTCACGGGGAGAGCCATGGAAGGAGACAGAGCAGTGAAAGGCTTGCTAGGTGACACTAGAGAATCCAGAACTGAGACAAGCAAGGTCTGTATGTTAGCAGACTTCTGTGTCAGCTTGGCCTGAGAAGGAACATTAACCAAGTTGGCCAACAGTGGGCCTTGTGGCCCCTGACCAGCACTTTCTCTGCCTTTGTCAGCATTCAGGTTCCTCTAGATTCACAGCCGAGCCCTGTCTGAGAACTATGAGGTTTTAAATTGATAGTCTTTTTTTATTTAGATTATATTTTATTTTTAAACAGAGGGAAAGGGAGGGAGAGAAACATGAATGTGTGGTTGCCTCTAACGCGACCCCTACTGGGGACCTGGCCCACAATCCGGGCATGTACCCCAACTGGGGAATTGAACCGTCAACCCTTTGGTTCGCAGGCTGATGCTCAATCCACTGAGCTACACCAACCAGGGCTGAATTGACAGTCTTAAGTGCAGCAGCTTGTTGGCTCAGCCTCTGGAAGCAGTGCGCTTGCTTGTCCACACAGGAAGAGATTTCCAAACTAGACCACAGTGTGTTCCTATACTGCTGGTTGTTTAGGAGTAGAACAGCTCTTTCCTCAGGAACTTAATGGCCTGCTAACTTTTGGGCAGAGTCCTGGCAGGCTGTGTGTAGGGGCTCATGGCATTCATGGTGTTCTTTTCTTGTAGAGTACAAGCGATCCATTTATCAGCATCCCCTCAAGGCCTGAGCAGGAGCCAATGACAGACGGTTTCCAGGTAATGTGTGCTGTTGGCTGCTGAGCAAAATAGCTGCCCCAGGAACCTCCTCCATTGCTGAGTCCCCATCCTCCTGGCCCTGCCAGCAGACCTAGCATCCCTGCTGTGGACTGCCAGGATGTGACAAAAACACATGGACACCCAATGGCTTTGTCCTTCCATTGCCTAGATAGACGAACGCGCATTTCCCATCTGTGGCTGATTCAGACACAGCTCTGGGAGATCACAGCTTCTTGAGCTAAGGCGGGGAGGAGGTCATCAGCCGATAGCACTCCTTGGCACTCACCTTCTGCCTGGATGTTACCAGCTGTCTTGCCATCAGGGAAAGCAGGTCCAGAGTACCAGGGCACCCTGGCCAAGGCCACCCTGACCAGCATCCCCAGAGTGATTTCTACAGAAGTAAATTCCCCAATGTGTTTCTTACTGGAAAGGGAGAGATGCCTTCTAGGGTAATCACCTCTCTGTTGACTTGCTCGTCACTTTGTTACCACCTTGTGGGGCTGAGGTTGATTGTTTTGTTCTTTATTTTGGATTTATTGTGTTTGAACAATTCCTTGTCTCCTACTAGGGTTCGCCTGTCCTCTCCTTGTCAGAGCTGTCCAAGGGTCCTCTCCACAATGGACTTTCCACCTCGCCCTTGGCAGAGGGCTCCAGCACTCGGCTCTCTCCACCTAACGTTTCTGCTCTGCTGGATATCTCCCTACCTGGCCCGCCAGAGGATGTGCTGTCGCAGGGAGAACCTGCCACTCAGATCAGCGACTCCATCATCGAGATTGCCATCAGCTCCGGCCAGTATGGTAATACCCCTGCACACCCTTTTTGAAATCAGTTGCCCATTAGGATAGGGGATATGGGCTTGCCTTTGACCTCCCATCTGAGTATTTGCCAAACCTGCTCAGTCTATTCCTGTTCTGCTCTCGCTTTTGCATAACAAGCACCTGCCTTGGCCAGCAGAGGCAGAGGCAGCACAGGGCGATGAGGTATGTCTAGGACATGCAGCTCTTTATGGTCCAGAGGGATAGCTCCTGACCTTGAGACCAACAGTGGACTAGCGAGGCCTCTCCAGCCGGAAGATTAGATGGGGTATTGTCCTAGTTGGTTATGAATCTGGGTGGATGCCTTTGGGTTCTTCATGTTCCAATAGAGGGTTGGTCTGACGTCCTGGGTAGCAGTGGTGTGGTTGACACTTACTGGTACGATTCAGGCCATAGATTCAGATTGAGCTGAGTTCACAGCCTGGCAGTGCATGGCTGTGGGCAGGTCATTGGTTCGTTTGTGCTCTGGGAATGGTGTGCACTCCACAAGGTTGTCATAAGCACCTGTGAGGGTATTTAGGTGAAACTCTGGGCATAAGGCCTGACTCCATCAGTGACAGCTGTAGCTGTTTTCATTCTCTAAGATAGGCATGTGTTTCTGCTGCAAGGGAGATCCCCTTCGCAGACCAGGGTTGTTCATTCTTTGTGGTGGTCCCAGCGGGGTCCTGGGTCTCCAGAGCTCAGTGGTACGCAGCTATGCTGACTTGTTGCCTTAGTGGCAGGTTGGGGAAGCGGAGTACTGTTCACCCCACATGGCATCTCTGACCTAGGATTTTGGTTGACAGGTGACGGAGTCCCTCTTTCTCCAGCAAAACTAAATGGCAGCGACAGTTCCAAGAGTCTCCCCTCCCCATCCAGCAGCCCCCAGCCAGACTGGATTGCCTCACCCACCCATGACCCCCAGTGGTGCCCCAGCGACCCCACGGACTCATCCCTCAGCAGCTTATTTGGTGAGTGACTGTGGGGAGTGCCCAGGTCTCTATCCCAGACTAGCAGGGGACAATCAGAACTCCACATGGTGAACTTGATGGGGGGACCAGAGTCTAGATTCTCCATGCCATCTGGCAGAACTCCCACTAGGACTGTTTGCTTCTTTTCTAGGGTTTATTTTTTCTGCACCACTTACATATCAGAGAATGTGCAGGTCTTAGCGTGCAGTTTGCTGAGCTTTGGCAAATATGACACCCTTGTAACCCACAGCGCGGTTGAGATGGAGCCCACATCCGTGTCTCCACACAGTCTCCTGTGCCCTTCTGCAGTCCAGCCAGCTGCCCTGGCCCTTCCCCAACTAGGGCCCTCTGCTTTTGCTGCCCGCAGCAGGGTAGAAAAAATTGGCTTTTTATGCTCTTAGCTTCCCTCTTTTTTTTCCTCAGTTAAAGTATTCTGATGTGGCCAGTCCAGCTGTCTGGCGGCACAGTTTGGCACATTCACAGGATGTGTTGATCTTCACTGGGGACCAGGTGTTTGTGTGATAGGAGGGGGATGTTAGGGAACGACACACTGGCCTCTATAGGAGTGGCTTCTGGGACACATCTGGGATCCATGCACTTCGCATTTTTAGAGAGCAGCCAGTACATACACATGGCCATCGGCCTGCATCCCCAGAGAGGAGTATGCTGTGCACATGTTGAATAGGGTCAGCAGCCTATGTGGATGCCACACCTGACCACCCAGAATGTGCTCTCTGAGCTGGGTGATTCAGGGAGCCAGCACCTGATGAATGTTTCTTGTTTTATGAGAGTCCCATAAAACAGTACAGACCGCTGCAAAGTCAAATACAAATTGTGGAAACTTCGAAACCACCTTACATGGAGGTGGGAGTGGTGACTGGAGAGCAGAATACTGAGGGCCCCTGGAAATATGAGGCCAACTTATGTGTGCTTCTGGATACTCACCAAGGATCCCCACTTGAGAAAAGCTAGGGCAGCTGTGACTCTAAACAAAGCACTGTGTGCCAGTGTACATGTGGAGTCCTGCATGGGCCTAGTGAGGCCACCTCCAGCCCACAGGATCCTTCCCTTGGCCTGGGGCTGACCAAGCCGGTCTCAGGGTTTGTTCCTCCTCCTCTCTACAGCAAGCTTCATCTCTTCGGATAAAGGCCGAAAGATGCTGCCAACTCCAGTGGGGACCCACAGTGGCACCTCCTTGCTGGGCCCCAGCCTGCTAGATGGAAACTCAAGAGACTCATTTGTGTCCAGGTCCTTGGCTGATGTGGCAGAGGTAAGTACATAACCTTATGCCTGAATTAGACTTCCAGCCCTCGTTCCGGAGGTGGCCAGGTCTCTCCAGCAGACCTGTTTGGTTATTAAGAACTACTTATCAGGATGTCAGAACCAGGAGTCAGCATGTGCATATCCAGGTTTCTGGCTTCTGAGAAGGCATACTCTGGTGGCAAGCAGTAAAGTAATAGCTGAGACCTGAAGGCGTCAAAACCTCGGAAGTGCTATTGTCAGAGTTGACTGTGGGGACTGTGCAGGCAAATTGGATCTTGTTGTGTCCTCCACCTGCCATTTTACCTCAGGCAGGTAACCCTGCCTCTCTGCAATGCTGATGTTCTTGGCAGAGGAGTAAAGAGCAGTTGTAGGTGCCTGTGTCATCCCTGCTGCCGTCTGACAGGAGGGGTCCTTTGAGCAGCACCCCCTCTGTGTCATTAACTTGTTACTGCCCCACCACAGGACAAGGGGTTCTACAGGAAGGGCATAGACATTCCCCGGGCTCCTCTCATGGTCAGGGTGATGACAACAGAAGTCACATTATGGCAGACCCTTGGTGTACAAGCAAGACTCAGTTTGTGACCTTCATCTTTGGACCAGAATGTGGTGTTCCTCTTTCTTAGGTGAGAATGTCTGCTCATGTGGACACCAGGCTCCATCCCACATGGTATGAGTATAGTCTGAGCAAGAAAGGCATGCAAGGATGCGCACTTGTTGAAGGAGTGCAGACAGGTACATTTAACTATAAGGCAAGGGACAAAGTAACGGGTGCTGGAAGAGAGATTTAGACAGAGGATATGCTTAACATGAAGAGAGACCACACCTACAAGTGCCACTTGGATGGGCTTGGTCCTGTTGTTAAAAGTCCTGGAACAACATTTCCCATGCTCTGGCTCCCTGGGATGTGGAGGTATTAGTGGGTGTCCCTCAAGGGTTTTATAGTAAGATTCTGGAGGGAAGCCCTGGATCAGAAGACAAGGCTCACACAGTGGTGTCCCGTGGCAGTTCAGCTCTCCGTATCTTGATGTGAGTCTTACTAAGATCTGAGGAGCTTATGGGAAGGCTTTGGAGGATTCTCAGCTGACCCCTGACATGAATGGAAATTTCACCCAAATACAAGCTAAGCAGAGCAATATAGTTAATAACCGTAAATTCCCTCCCCTCGATGAGCATTTCTGTGGCCACAGAACCTTTATTTAGAGAACACCTTGTGACTCTAATGTCCCCCAAGAGGCTGGTCTCTTTCCCTTCCTGTGTCTGTGTGGACATTGTTTATAAGCACCTAGCTCCTGCAAAGGTGGACTCTGCACAAACACCCCAAGACAACACACTAGGGCTGTGCTGTTTAAAGGTGGTCAATGGACCCCCTGCAGAACACCTTGGACTTGTTAGGAGGGCAGACTCTGGGCCCACCCCAGGCCCAGCAAAATGGAACCTGCATTTCTAACAAGAACTGTGGTGGCACATTGCACACAAAGGGAAGCAGCACAGAACAAAGGCAGGTGCTGTTCATGAACTACTGAATCCATAGCCAGTAACACATACTCACCTGCAGAAATAGCAGGTGTTTATCAAAAGGATCTGACCAGGAACTCTGCACATTCAAAAACATGGCTATTTTTTTTTTTAAGATAGTCCTTATCATCTAGAAGTGCAGTTTGAAACATGTGGTTGAAATGATCTGATGGTGGAATTTGAATAAAAGTGATGGGAGCAAGGAGTGTGTGGGGAAGGGTAACCTAGATTGGCCACAGATTGGTGAAGCCGGTGACCGATATAAGTGGAGGGAAGACAGTCACTATTTGCCCTGCTTTTTGAAAACTAATTTGTTTTCTTATTCCTCATAATAAAAATTTTTTAATTCAGTTCAGGCCATAGCTCTACTCAGAATTTTCCAAAGCTGCTTGTTTCATTATGTCATGCAGTTCATGAATGATGTGCCAGGCACTGTTACAGGCACTGAGTGAATAAAACAAAGGCCTCTTCCTCAGGAGGCTTCCACTCCAGCAAAAGAGTGTAAACCCTGAAGACTGTATGTTTCATGTATTTGTCTGCAGAATAAAATCCCAGTACCTAAGACCCTACTGTACACACTTGATTCTTTCTCTCCTTGTCTTCAGCTTCCTTACTACTGTCACGTCCACCAGCTTTCTTGTTAATGACAGAACTGAAGCCTTTTCCCACCCCCAGCCTTTTGCACTTCCTGTTTCTTCTGACAGGAATGTGCTCACCATCCCCATGGCAAACTCTGTCCCTATTCTCCACTTAGGTCTGCCACAGGCCACCCCACAGTTTCTGTGTTCCACTCTGCCATTTGTTTCTCTGTTTGACTGTCTTCCCCCCACAGTCTCATACAGAGGGAACCACCACTCAGATCCTGGCCACCATATGTGCCAGGCTCACAGTAGGCTCTCCTAAACACTTGTCAGAACAACGAGAGTTCAGGCTACAGCACATGGGCAGGGGTTGGGGGACAGGACCTCCGTTGTACCCCTCTGGCCCTCTTCCTCTGGACATTTTATCTCCTTACATCAAAGAAAATGTTAAAGAGTATTTGCACACATGTTGGGAAGAAGAGGAGTGTTGCCCCGGCTGGTGTGGCTCAGTGGATTGAGCGTCGGCCTGTGAACCAAGGGGTCGCCGGAGTCAGGGCACATGTCTGGGTCGCCAGCCAGGTTCCCAGTCGGAGACGCGCGAAAGGCAACCGCACAGTGATGTTCCTCTCCTCCCCTCCCTTCTCTCTTTCTCCCTCCTCCTGTGTCTAAAAATAAAAAATAAATAAAATCTTTAAAAATAAATAAATAAAAATAAAATCTTTTTTTTTTAAAGGGGGGGGATGTCAGCAGGATGTCAGTCTTGAGGAAATGTGTTCTTTGAAGATGTAATACCAGCAGTCAAGAAGTGGAGAGAGGCCAAAATGAAGGTGTATATGTATTCTTCAGAGAGTGTAGAGGCACAGAAACTATTATTTGGCATTCTACACAGGGAGATACTCTTGAGATTGTTGGTCACTCTGTTACCAAGATTGGGCACAAAGTGGAGAGTGAGAGTTATTGAAAGATTGCACACAACATTGGATACTGAACCAACATGTTGTTTCTGACAGACATAAGTCTAAAGGCATGTGCTACTGAGAAAGTAGGTGTACACATAGATATGGTGGTGGGACCTGGCAATGCAGGACTAACAGATGATGAAGAGACTTAATACAGCCTCATCACATCCTTCAGCGAACTGCACCTGCCTTCCTTCCTCAACCTAGAGGAGGATTTCTCAGGAAGACCAAACTGTCTTCACAGAGTTGTCCCTGTAGTCAAGTTTTATTCTAATGGTAAAAGTAAGATACTTTAAACCTATATAAATACGCAGGACAGAACTGTAGTTGACAGAAGAAATTACCATAATTCAGATCCAGTGTGTTATGTTTATCAAGTTATGCACCAGAACAGAAAGACAGTTTTGAGAAGTTGTTTAGAAGCCTTGGTATTTTAAAAACAAAGTATGTCAAAGATGTATTCCTAGTAATGATTCACCTCCCCTTTCAATTTTGAGCTAGAAGATTATGGAAGCTGAATTTCAGAACATTAGCTTCTTTATATACAAAAGGCAAAGTTATTTATTTCTGCTCCAAAAGAGAGAAAATTGGGAAAGGAAGCTTATTTGAGTCCCGATCAATCAAACATCTATTAAGAAACTTGCTAATCATTGTGGTACCCTCAGCAAACAGTTGCCTTATCAGTGAAAAGGGTACACTTGATGTTACAGGTAAAATAGAAATGTGGTTCTTAACATCTTAACATTCTTAACAAAACAGTTCTAATCCTGCCAATTGTTATCATTATTAGATTTCATAGTTGCCTTTCTAACTCCTTCTTAGCACAGTTTGAGAATATATGTTAATACTGTTTACTAGTTTAAAAAAAGTTTACTGAAATCAGTTTATAAGAAGACCTAGAAGAGCCCTACTTCGTACTGTTTTCCTCGAAACGAATGTGAGAAATAACAGATTTTCTAACAGCATATTCTGGTTCAATTCTAATGGGATGTTATGTTAATTTTATGTTGTTATTAATTAAAAGCATTTTCTTCTTCACTCAAAAAAAACAAAAAATAAAACCCAGAGTTCAAAACAATGGGCTATTCTGAGATTCTCCCCCGTGTGCTGGGCTGCTGTTACATGGCAGGTCGATGGGAGATTACACTCTTCACTGTAGAGAGACCTCAGGTCTCAGGTTCATTTGCCTTCAACTGGAAGTCCAGTGGTGGCCATTCTCTTCCAACCTAGATGGCAGGCCACCACTAGCTGATGTGGTCTTGCCTTGTGTCCTCTGCCCACAGGTCGTGGATTCCCAGCTGGTGTGCATGATGAATGAAAACAGCGTTGATTACATTTCTCGGTTCAACGACTTGGCACAGGAGCTGTCCATTGCTGAGCCCAGCCGCCGAGAGGTTCTGTTTGATGGCAGTGGAGGTGCGCCCCCTGTCAGCGACCTATCCCAGTGAACATACCTCGTAGTGGGGGCATCCTAGAGGCATCATAGGAGGGCTTACAGGGCTGGTGGTCCTCAACTGTGGTAGGTATAGCCCTCTTCTGACTAGAAAAAACACAAATCAAGCCCAGGACCCCCAGAAGACAGTCAGAATAGACACCTCTGCACCCCAGAATAGGCACCATGCTGGAAGTCATGTCCCAACAGGCATAGGGCAAGTTCTGGAAGGGTCAATGTCAGACATTACTGTGGCCTTGGAGCAGCTCTTCGTTCCTCACCAGTCGTGGGATCTCATATTGGGGTCTGCATGATGACCACATCTCCACCCAATCTCCTGCCTTGATGGTTGTGTTGGATAGTCCAGTGGGTTTTAACTTTCTGAAAGAAAGGGGTGGGTGTATCCTGGTGTAGTTGTTGCATCCAGGGGAATTGTAGCCTCCATGTTCTCTGCAGGGAGGCTCCAGAGCATGGCTACATTCTTTTCTGTCATTCCTGTGCTACACCTTGGTTGCTTCTCTACAGAGTGATAATGGAGGGAGGTGGGGTGGGGAGAACAGCTAGACCTCGCCTGGGCTTTGCCTGATGTTATCTACACCCATAGACAGCAGATACTTCAGGGGACACTGATCACAGGGCAGCAGAAGGGCTCCAGGGCAGTGTAAGTGGCACCATCACCCCAGAAATACTGATCCTTGCCTAGTGCTTTCCTATCTAGATGTGCATTCTGAGCAGGAAGGGGAAAGAATCATGCCTTCTGCATGATAGTATGAACTTCTAGAAAAAGTCCTGCTAATCTGGTTGGAGAATGTTTCTCTTATTTTAAAAATTAGACAGTGAAGAGGTAAAACAATTTAGTTGGTTTCCTTCCTGCATCCATCTACAAGTTTCTTCTAGGTGATCTACAATGTTACTTCTCTCTATTGGGATGATCCCTAAGCACTCGTTTGACTACACTTAAGACTTTCCTGATGAGCTTTTGAACTTCTGATGTGTTACTGTTTAGCATCTGTGACAAATGGACTTTTCAGAGATGGTTCTATTTTTCAGTCTCTCTTTCCTTTTGTTGGCCTACAGCAGAGAACACAGTGATGCATAGGTTTAATCCCTTGTATCTACTTTTGTCCTGTGGTCTCCTGTTTCACTCCTTCCTCTTTAGGGAATGCAAACAAGGGTCACACATATCCTGGTGCAGTTAGAGCACTAACCACATCCCTGTGTTGTGCTCTGTGAGCCTCTCTGGGCGACCAGTTGTCACCATTGCAGGTGGTCCAACATCTAGTTCTTCCCCAGGATGGAGCTAGCAAGGCTTCCATTAGCCTTTCCAGGAGCTTTTACCTATAAGGTGGCTTTCTTCTTTCAGATCTGGTTCTAGGCACAAACATCTCTCTTAGGAAAAGTTCCAAAGCTCTGGAGATACGAAAGAAAGAGACATGGTACCACGTTATTAAAAGATGTAGGCAGCACTGTTTGAACCAGAGTATCTTTAAATTGCTTTATGTTTTGTGATCAGCATTATCAGTTTCCTGAAATCAGCACCTTAGTGAGCTGAACAAGATCAGGATTCTCTCTCTCTGGGCATCTTACTTTGTTAGGTCTACAGTAGGTTAGGAAACCAGGCTGAGTTTAGGCCACAACTGGCTTCCTCATACCCCTCCACTGTGTAGGACCAGAGATGCCAAGTAACATTAGAGCATAGATGCCAGTGGCAGTGTACTGTGCTAGAGATTTAGGGCCCCTGAGCTGGTTGTTCATCAGAGGACACCTGGAGGCAGTCTAGTTGGTAGGTTGGCACCTGTTACTCAGTGACATCTAAAAGGAGAAAAACTGGAGAGTCAGATCAGCTTTTGTAGGCTGTTCAGCAGCACTTCCTGCCTGGGTCTCTGGCATAGACTCCATTTGGGAGTTGCTGACTGGCCAGTGTCATTCATTGGGGAAGTGGGCTAGGGAGGAGAGTGGACTAACTGTTCTCACCTGTAATAAAGCTCACAAGTTTCCCGAGAATTCTGCTTCTCTAGCAACCAGATGTTTAATGTGTTTGCTTGCCATATTAAAGGGGAAAATGGTGCCATTCGTAGCATTACAAGGATGGATGAATTTTTTCCCATCCTAAGTGAATATTAAAATAAGCAACTGTTAAAGGCTGGAATTTTCAAAAGACCCAAATAGAGAAACCTCCTATCTCCTGCATCTTTCTCTGCCTTTCCAGTGGAAGTTGTAATAGTTTCATTATACACCTGTGGCTTCCTTGTACATTTGAGCATGTTGTAATTAAGAGCAGATCAGTTTCTCACAGACATGTTTTCCTGGTCACTCTAATGTTGTCTGGCATCTTTTTGCTGATTCATCTTTTATGAAGAGTGAGACTGTCTCTGGTCTCAAGGGAGTTGGTGTTGTGGCCTTGATTCTTACTGTGCCTATCCAGTGGTAAGCATTCCCTTCTTCAGAAAATACAGAGACAAATTGAAGTTTATGGTTTCACATGAAGATTGTGATAACATTTTTTTTTTAAATTTCTCTGTATCTTTTGGGTGTTGAGCACTTGCTCTCAGGGAATGGGGATAATTGGAAACATTTCATCAGTTCATCTACTTGCTTTCTTACATCTTCGGATCTCAGCCTCAGAATCCCATTCTTTATAATTCTGTATCATGGCCTCACTACTGATGAGTGTCTCTTTCAGTGTAATAGCATTTTAACTGAGATCACACCATCGAACCCAAAGTTGTGCAGAAAAAAGTTATGGAATAAAACACTGGAAACAAGCAGATGAGGAGCATACCAGCTGCTGTGGGTTTTTTGTTTCTGGGGGATGTTTTTTAGACATTGAGATCTATCAGATGCATTTGTGAGGAAATAGGGCACTTTGTCTTGAGGGGGGAAAAACAAGCAACCACAGCAAACCTTTCCTGTCAGCTCTCCTAATCCCACAGTAATTTGTAAGTCTCATTAAGTAACTTCAGGCTTGGAAGCACTACAGCAACCTGTACCCTTTGTTCAGTAACAGGATAACTGGCACCAGAGCTTCTTGTCTGGGCAGCGGAACCTACTGCTGTTTCTTTTAAATAATCGTTAAGCCATATCATCTAAGGTTTTTGGCTTGTTTGAGATGTGAATTTGTTTTATAGATAATAAATATACATATACAGTGTATGTATAAAGCAGAATGCCTGTCCTTCCTGATTACTTTTTGTACCATATTGTAAATTACATTATTTATTCTTTACCAATTTTGGGAATAAAAGGTGTTTTGGTTATTTAATATAATAAACAAAAGCTGTTAAACTTCTTATGTTTAAATTTCCAGTTTAACTTGTAAATCTGTTTTTATTATTGTGCATAAATACATACTAATACTTGATATAATAACTTTTGTTTCTGCCTCTTTTTTTTAAGTGCACTTTAAAAACAGTTCAAGTGTCTTTGTATTTGGTCGGTGAGCTCTCGGAGGGGCTGTCTGCAGTGTAATTTAGTAACAGAACACTGCCGACTAGGTTTTATTTTTGTTTTTGAGTCAGAAAAAAGGACCTAGCACACTTTATCCCTTGCTTACTATTTATGACGATGTCTTTCTGAGGCTCTCCAAGACTGGGAAGGAGAGGAACTGCTGAATCCCTGAACAGGTAATTCGGATCAGCGTCCTTTTGCCAACCACTGCACGTGCCATTGACTGGTTTGCAAAATCCACGGTCCCCTGACATATTTCCACTGTTCCTTCAGAATAAGCAGCGAGTCGGTGGCCTTGGGGAAGAGGTTGCTAAATCTAGACTTGTCCCTCCTCTCTCCTTAAGCCCGCGTCTTCGGACCCTCTTGGCTGTCGGTAGGGTAGCGCCCTCTCCCGCCCATTCCCAGTGAGAGGCCGGGGGGCGGGGCTTCGGGGCGGGGCTTCAGGCCCGGCCGCTAGGTGCACGGGCCTACGTCGTGGTACCGCCCACCTCGGGTAGCCCGCCTTCTGTAGGCCTCCTGCCCAATGCTGACGCCTTACGCCATTAGCGGCACTTGCTCCCATCAATCGGCTGAGAGCGTGGCCCTCATCAAGCTTACGGGTCTTGGAGCGGGGGCGGGGCTCCGTGCCGTGATAGGGTGCGGTGGCATGACTAGCGTTGGCGTCGTCTAATAGGCGCTGGCGGGCGAACCTTGGGCTGCGCGGAGCCTGGCGGGAACCGCGGTGCCGCAGGCGACGAGGGGCCGAGCAGCGGGCGACATGTTCCGTACTCCGGAGAGCGAGGGCGGCCGAGCCGGTTCCAGGTGCAGCGCGGGCGTGGGTGCGGGCGCGGCCGGCGGGGAGGCTGGCGGGTGACCTCACAGAGCCGCGGCCTCAGCTTCCGCGTCGGAGAGATGGGCGAGCAAGCGGATGGGCTCCCGCGCCCGCCAGCGTCTCGGCTGAGGGCTGGAGGTGCGCCTTTCCGCATTTTTCGTCTATAACGCTCCCGAAAGACGTCGGCAGAGTGGTCTGCTACTTCGGGATGGGCAGTTCCGGGAGCCCGGACAAGGCGGGTGTGGGGCTGCGGGGCGCCCTTTTGGAACCTGTGTTGGCGCCTGGCGCGCTGGTGGACGGCCCCAGGGAAGGTCACCATCCTGAAGTCCTTCCTTGGAGCCATCCCCTAATTTCGAAGCTGCGTGTAGCCAGGTGGAGCCCTCCCCTAATCCTGCAGCCTAGGAACTAGGTGGTACCCACCCTGAGTAACCCAGCCCAGGAGCTAGGCTGTGCCCCTGTCCTGATCCCACAGCCCTGGGATGTCGTTGTTGCCCTTCCCTAATCCCGCAGCCCAGGAAGTAGGCAAGGCACTGCCCTCCTTGCTTTTGGTGATGGTGAATCAGGCCGCATGACAGGTAATGGAAACGGAGATCCCATGGCACCCCGCAGCACGCTTTTCTTTCTTTTTCTTTTTAATGTTCTTATTTATTTGTTGCTCTTAGAAAATCTCATTTTTGACTGGACTCAGAGGTGGAAGCTCTCAAAGAGGATAGCCTTCATCTCTTGGCAATCTGTTCCTGGCATTTTTCTTTGCCTTCTTCATCCTCTTAACCGAAAGTTTGGCATATTTTGCAGCCTCTTCCTTATTTTTCTTAGTACATTGCAGGACACGTGAACTAACTGAACTAACAAGACGTGGCATCTTAGCTGCTTTGATCTTGGGTTTCTTACTTTCTTTGTTTAGGGGCTTTCTCACAGCATGTTGGCACACATCATCTTCTTTTGAGAAATTGAAACGTTTGTGGATTTTGCTAGCTCTTTTGGGCCCCAGGCGACGAGGCACAGTAATATCAGTGAGACCAGGAATATCTTTCTCCCCTTTTTTTTACAAAGACCAAGTTGAGAACACTGAGATTGGCATCCACGATGCAACCCCGAACAGACTGCCACTTTCACTCTCCAGTCCTCCTTGGTCTACAACAGGAATGTCTCTTGCTCAATAGCAGGCAGACACAGCCATGGGTCAAGACACTCAGCTTCATGGGGAAATCTTGTTTGTCATTCCCACCACTGATCTGAACCACATAACCCTTCCATTTTTCACCCAGAGCGTCAGCAGCAACTTCTGTGGCCATATGTTTCTCATAAAAGGTACAAAGTTTGCGTTCGTCGTCCACTTCAATGGGTTTCTGGCAGCCAGTGGCTGGGAAAGAGATGTTCAGCTTCATGGTGAAGCAGCTGACTGCCTCCGAGGCACCACAGCCGCCTCCAAGGTGCCACACTTTCTTTTTAACTTTAAAGTGCTCTGTGTATTGGAAGTAAAATAAATTAGAGTTGCCAGAGCTGCCGAGGTCTGTCATGCCACTGGGGACCCTACTTGCACTGTTGAGTTTTGGGTCTTAAGCTGTCCAAGAGTTTTGTTTATTATGAGCTCTTCTGTAGAAGAGACAGTGTGGGTGAGGACTATTGAGATAAATATTGTATACTAGATACTAAATTTAAAAAATCGTTTGAACTTGCTTAAACACCTTTAAATTTGGTGGAGTCAGTTTAGTATTCATTAACACACCTAATGTGTGTAAAGAATTAAGTAGTCGTTAATCCATGAAACAATGACTGCTAATCCCTTGCATTTAAATCTATACCGATGGAGGCCAGAAGTTTCCCCTGGAGTGCTCAGGGTGAGTTGAGTTCCTTGTGCCTGGTAACTGCTGTTCTGCACCACCCACACCAACCTCTTCCTAGCACTTTCCCAGTTGTGTCCTTTAAGTATATCCCCTCATTGTTTACACTGCCTAACACTGGATGTCCAGGAAATGTTGACTGAGTTTATGAATAAATACCATGAATGACGCTGATGTTACTTACACTGACTTCAAGCCATTGTCCTTAGCTGTGGAGCTGGTGCACTAAGGTAGTACTCTGCACTTCTCAGGGGGGTTCATTTTTGGAGAGGATATTGTGAGAAGGGGAAAAGCCTTACTTTCAGGACTTTGAAGAAGGAAAAGCAGTCCTCATAATTGGGTGATTACATGTAATTGGAAGCTTCTGCTTGGGATCCGATGGAAGCTTTGCATTTGACCACCTTCTTAAAGGACTTGATTAGCTAGCTAGACAGGCATTGTAGGCTTTACACTTTAATTGGCTGTGGAGGGAGGGAGGTAAGTGGTGGGTATAGGATCATCCAGCCAGGTTTTCTTCTCTTAGACCTGTATCTTTCATTTTCTTAGTTGTTTTGTGTTAAAGGGATTTTGAACTATAAAAGCATTTTGCTTTCTCCACCATTAATCTAAGGTCCTTCCTTTAAACTGGCAGGGGTGTCTAACCTTTTGGCATCTCTGTGCCACACTGGAAGAAGAGTTGTCTTGGACCACACATTAAATACTCTGCAACACTTAATCACAAAAAATTCTCATAACGTTTTAAGTAAATTTACAATTTTGTGTTGGGCTGCATTCACAGCCATCCTGGGCTGCATACAGCCCTTGGGCCATAGGTTGGACACCCCAGGTGTATATTTGTAAAGGAGTTTTTTTTAATCCTCCCTCGAGGATGTGTCTTTATTGATTTGAGAGGGAGAGAATGAGAAACATCGATTAGCTGCCTCCTGTATGCACACTAACCTGGGACCGAACCCTCAACCTTTTGGTGTACGGGGATGACGCTCCAACATACTGAGCAACCCAACCAGGGCTATTTGTAAAGAATTTAATCCAAGTCTGTTTCACTGCTTCTCTCCAAACCTGACCAATCCCCAAAAGCTTTTCTGACACAGGGATGAGATCTTGGAGGGTCAGGAACATGGAGACCCACTCCTAGGTCTTGTTTACCCTACTTGTGCCATACATAGTCCCTGAGCTGTGCATGCCTTTTCTTTTTGTCACATGCCCCTTAGTTTCTCTTTTGTATTTTGACTATCTTTGTTGAAATACATTGAAATGAAGAAGTAACTAGGAAGCAGCCCCACAATGTGGTTTCATCCTCAAAATGTCCGTGCTCAGTAGTATTCCCACCGCCTCCCCAAAACTAGTGTCATAGTGATAACTGATAGTAGAGCCACATAAAGCCATTGTTGTGGGTTCTCTTTATTGAAATGTCTGTTTAATCCTTTGTCCAATTTATCTGAGACCCTGTTGAGGCAGCCTGTGCAATTTATATTACTGCCATGTGTGGCTGTGGACTTTGCCTGTGGACCCTGTCGCCCTGGTGCTGGAAATGATTGCTTGGCTATTACACACAGAAATCTCTGCTGCAACATTCTTGGCACCATTGGTTTTTTCTTCCCTTGTTTTCAAACTAAAATAAAATTCAGAAAAGTACAGAGAAAAATAGAATAAACACTATATTTCCACCACTCCAAATTAGCATGTCATTATTTCAAATGGCTGTGACTTACCTCCTGTGCCCTAAAGATGCTCTTTGCTCACTAAGACCTCAGACTCAGTTTGGACCTCTTCTCCAAGGATGTCTTCGGAGTTTCAGTAACATTCATTGCTTCTGTCGCATCACTCCCAGAACACTGAAACCACCTGTGCACAACTCTAGTTTCCAGGTAAACCTGAAGCTTTTCTAGGCCAAGGACTTACTCTTACTCATCTTTCTATCTGCAGGGTCTGGCACAGACTTGCTAGCAATAGGTGCTCAGTGAACATGTAATTTGAACTGGGTAAAGCAAGGGCAAGAGGCTGAGGAGACTTGGGAGATCCAGGAGTGTAGAATGTGAGAGTCAGGAAAGCATCCCGAGGGTTCCGAATCAAGATGAGCCTACCCTGAATCTGATCTGACAGTTTGTGGGACCTTGAGGGTTTGAAAGAAGAACCATGTTTCAAATAAGTCAGTAAAGGGGGAATTTTAACCCATGCCAGCATGAGGCTTGGTTTAAATTCAGTTCAGTTCTGAAGATTGCAGGTCTCCATTCCCTTTTTCAAAGAGATGGCTTTGGAGACCCAAGCATACTAGACCTGCTAAGGTAGTCAAGAAAAATATAGAGACTGTCATTGTGACAGGGGCTCTGTGACTTACAAATGTGTACAGGAGTCAGATAGCCTCACTGTGTCCTCTAACAAAGTATGTGATCTAAAGTCCTATTAAGTCTTTTCTAATTTAATCCAGCTATTAATTAGTTATAAGACTTTTTTCCTCAAGCTGAAATAATGTTTATTTCTTCATTAAATCCTTAAGGGAATCCTAACTGCTGAACAGGCACCCACCTTCACCTTCCTCCCAGGAAGACAGGGACTGGGGGCACTGTGTGGAAGGTCTGCCAGTTGCGCCCTTGGCTGCTTCTATGGTAACTGGCTGGCTGGTCTCTCCTGGCCAGGGTTGGCGTGTTTGCCCTCTGTAAAGCAGACGAGTGCTTTCTGCAGTCCTGCCTTACCGCCATGGAATCTGAGAACTCCGTTCACTTTAAATTACAATGAATGATCAGCTCCCATTCTAGCCCTTTTGAGGAAACATTTTAAATAACCTATTATTTTTGTAACTTAAATCTTTGACGGTGTTTGTATAGCTTTCCAGCAAGACCTAACCTCGAATCAGAGCTTTCATGTATTGAGCTCTGAAATTTCATCTGTTTCTAAATGTCACTGCTGCTTAGGACTAGTGAAAGAACCTGGGCCACTCACCAGTTTAAAATTCAGTTTCAGCCCTGGCTAGTGTGGCTCAGTGCATTGAGCTCTGGCCTGGGAACCAAAGGGTCACCGGTTCGATTCCCAGTCAGGGCACATGTCTGGGTTGCAGGCCAAGGCCCCAGTAGGGAGCATACAAGAGGCAATCTTATATTGATGTTTCTTTACCTCTCTCCCTTCCCCTCTGCCTAAAAATAAATAAAATATTTTTAAAAATAAAAATAAAATCAATTTCAGTTGTCCCCTTTCTCCTTTAAGATCATTTTTAAAATCTTCCTAGTGTTCTAAAAAAAAATGCTATAAATTCATTGTGTCACTGCTTTGTTAAAGTAGACAAACTCAGCGTATCGGCAGAGCTTCGTGAAAATTGAATTTTTTAGTTATTGCAGTAATGACTCAAGGTCCTGCTCTTTCTCTTCTGAAATGTCCACTTTAAAACCTCCAAGTTGTGTGTGTCAGTTTCTCAAAGATGGAGACTTCAAGTAGACACCGCTGATAACTGAGCAGTGGGAATGCCACTGTTCTCCGTAGATGTTTAATTAAAATCAACCCTCATAGAAGGTTGGTTTGTTTTAGAGGTGACACTTAGTGCATATGCGTTGATCTGAAATGAACAGTGGTGCTGGCAGGTGTGTTCTCTTATTTCTGATGTTCAACATTTCACTGGCTATACCAGACTTGAGAACTGGAGATGATTATCCTGGTGTAGATTCTCAGAACTCACCTGGATTAATGTTGGCACTCCCCCATGGTCTAAGCTGACACCTTCCACTAGAAGTGTGAGCCACATAAGGAATATTAAATTTCCTAGTAGCCCCTCTTTAAAAAGTAAAAAGAATCAGGAAAAAAATAATTGTAATATATATAATTCAAACTATTATGTACAAAACACTATTACAGCATATGAACAATAGAAAAGAGAAGATTGAAGAGATGTTTGCCTTTTTGTCTTTGAAATCTGGTGTGTAGTCTACATTTGTAGCACATCTGAGACCTTAAGTATCCAAGTGCCCACAGTGCCCAGTGGCTGTCCTTCTGAAGATTCAGCTCTGTGGGTTAGGCTTGATTTGGGGTTACATGGTAAGATTCCCCCACATTTTTTCCTGGGGTCCTTTAAGAGTGACGTTAAGGCATAGTTTGAGTTCTAGATCCAGGCTGCCTAGGCTTGGATCCTGGCTCTGCGACTCCATGTGTGCCCTGTCTCATGCTTTCTCTTTATCTCAGATTCACGGTCTGAAAATCATTCCTGCCTTAGACGGCTGTTGTGTAAGGCCTTTAAAACTGTAGGTGGCATATGGTAAGCCACACTATTAAACACCACTGTATGTGTTTATAGTATTTAACACTACTGCATACTAATTAAAATTTGTTAAGTTCTACTGAATATATCTCATCTTACCTGTTGGGAAACTTTAACTTACTTATAAGAAATCCCAGGAATAATTTCAAAATATACATACTTCAAAAGGTTTTTGGCATAACCAAGACATAGAAAGAAAACTTACAGAAACCTTAAGGGCAGTAAAGGAAGTTTACCACATGGCTGTCTCTATAAACTAGTAATGTCACTATGGGATTTTTCCATAGACATTAAGAAAGTACATGTGGCCCTGGCTGGGTGGTTCAGTTGGTTAAACTGTTATCCCATGCGCCAAAAGGGTTCTGTCCATAGTTGGGGCGTGTATGGGAGGCAGCTGATCAATGTTTCCCTCTGTGTCTCATACTCCATTTCCTTCTCTCTAAAATCAATAAAAACATATCCTTAAGTGAGGATAAAATTTTGAAAAAGAAAGTACATGTGCCCTGTCCAGTTATGGGCATTGAGATCCAGGTCAGCTAGCTTATCACCTACTCATGCTTGCTCTGTGCTTACAGGGCCATGAAGCCTCCAGGAGGAGCATCAAGTGATCTTTTTGGAAGTCTGGAAGAAGGTGTTCCTTCAAGCCGACCCAACAGGATGGCATCAAATATTTTCGGACCAACTGAAGAACCTCAGAACATTCCTAAGAGAACTAACCCCCCAGGTATGGGCCTTTGTGACTCATTTGTCCTTTGGCCTCTACCTGTTCTTTTTTAGCTGTCTTCTGATAAAATTTTCTTGCTTTCTTTTTTTTTTAATATATCAATCCTTCCACATATTTTCTGGTATAGGTTATCCCTTGTCATCAAAGTTCTTGAATGTAAGGAAGGTTTTTTCCTGACTTTTACTTGAAGGTGGCTCGATCATTCTTGAATTGTCCCTCTCTGTCAACAGACATTGGCTGGGTGTAGGCACCGAGGATGCAAAGACTCCTGCTAGGGAGACTTTCCCAATTGTCCGTGGACTCCTTGAGATTCCTAAAATTGTGCACACATTACACATTTAAACATTTTTCTTAGGAAGGGTATTTTTAATCAGCTTGTTGATGAGAATGAAACTCTAAAAAAGGATGACTTGGTCTAGCACACATCTACATGGTTTTTAACCCACATTCCGGTGGTTATAGTGGAAGAGCATCTAGAGCAATGTTTTCCTTGGCTGATTGACTCTCCAGTTGGGTGACCATACAGGACTAGTTAGCTGAAAAGCTCTCCCCTGTCTGCATACGTGAGGAGAAGCAAGAGTCATCCCATCCTTAAAGATTTGAGAGGCCAAACATAGGAATCAGCATTTCAGACAATTAATAAAATCAAGCAGAACCAGAGCTAGGGCTGCTTGCCACTGCACTTCAGTTCTACGTATACATATTTTGTTTATTTTTGGACAGGTCACATACGAGGGGGACCCCAAAAGGCAGGAATTTATTTATTAAAAATGTGTATTTATTATTACATGTTTAAACTTCAGTCACCATCAGAGCCTTCAAAGCACTCTTCATTTAATGCAATACACCTATTGAGACTTTTTTTCACTGCTCAGAACAGTTTTTGAACTCGTCGATTTTGATGACTTTTAGTGCTTCTGCCGTTTTTGTTTCACCTCTTTCATATCAGCAAAACATTTCCCTTGCAGACTTTTTTTATCCGGGGAAACAGAAGAGTCACTCAGGGAAAGATCCAGTGAATAGGGAGGAGACGGTACAGGGACCATGCCATTTTTGGCCAAAAACTGCTGAACGTTCAGTGTGTTTTGGGCAGGCGCGCTTGTAAATCACCCATTGTGAAATGGGCAAATGCATTGAGTCTTCAAAAAAAATTCACTGAAACTGAACACAACCTCTCACAACGCCAGCTGGTACACTGATACAGATGGGTTCCTGGAACACTCACCTACTGGGTGATGTCTGTACTACCAGGGTCCTACCTTCCAGAAGATAATTGCAGTGCGTGTTTTGGATACCCATATATATATATATATATATATTTTTTTTTTTTTTGACCAAAACCAGAGAAATAAAAGCAGTAGATTCAAAAGCCAGTGTTGTGTTTGGTTGGTTGGGGGCATGGGGTTGGTTTAGATAATATTTATAGTAGAGAATCGGGTAGTTTTTGTTTTGTTTTAAGATTTTATTTATTTATTTTTAGACAGAGGAGAATGGAGGGAGAAAGAAAGGGAGAGAAACATCAGTGTGTGGTTGCCTCTTGTGCCCCACACCAGGGACTTCACCCGCAACCCAGGCATGTGCCCTGACTGGGAATCAAACTAGCGACCCTCTGGTTCGCGGGCTGGAACTCAGTCCACTGAGTCACGCCAGCAAGGGCAGAGAAGAGGGTAGTTTTACTAAGTGAGTAATGTTCTTACTATATCCAGTTTATGGGTGTAGGGCTAGGAGTGGTCAACCTTGCATATCCTTTGTACCAACAATAGCATAACATTGGGCCACGTGACAGATTGAATCAAGCCTGAGGCACCTGAAGGTAGACAAGCTGGCTCCTTTGGCCTTGACTCAGCATAGTGCGTATCTGGAGTTGTCCCTGGAGTGTCGGCTTCCCTGGAAAGTGTGAGAGTGTGGGTACAGGATCTGGGAGCCAGTAGCATCTGTACAATCTGGTGGTAGTTATGTGGGTGTTTGCTTTGTCTTTATTTGTGATAGTTGTGTCTTGTGAACTTTTCTGTTATGATGCCCCCAGCTCTAGTGCCCAGTGGGCACCCTGGACCCCTCTTGACTAGAGAGTGAGAAAGCCTCTATTGTGCATAGGTAGTTACAGGGTGTATCAGCAACCAGCATGATCCCCTGTGCCGAGTTCCTGCTTCTTGTGGTCATACCAAGTGCTCTTTAAAATTATCTGTGATGTCCCTGACTGTTCAGCTCAGTTGGTTGGGTGTCGTCTGGCAAAGTGAAGGGTTGAGGGTTTGATTCCTGGTCAGGGCACATGCCTGCGTTTTGGGTTCAGTACACATGAGAAGCAACCGATTGGTATTTCTCATATCAATGTTTCTCTCTCTCTCTCTCTCTCTCTCTCTCTCTCTCTCCCCCTCCCCCCCTTCCTTCCCCTCTCTCTAAAAATAAATAAAAGATTTTTAAAAGATTTTATTTATTTATTTATTTTTAGAGAGGGGAGGGGAGGGAGAAAGAAAGGGAGAGAAACATCTATGTGTAGTTGCCTCTTGAGCACCCCCCACTGGGGACCTGGCCTGCAACCCAGGCACGTGCCGTGACTGGGAATCGAACTGGTGATCCTTTGGTTCACAGGTCGGCACTCAATCCACTGAGCCAGATCAGCCAGGGCTAAATAAATAAAATATTTTTTAAAATATTTGATAAAATTATCTGTGATGTATTCTGAAGGGAAGCCGGAAACAGAAAACTGCTACTTGTGTTCACAACCTCAGGCCTAAATTGCTCTCATTTCTTTTTCAGTCTCGCAGACTTAGCCCCACAGCCCTCCAGTAAGAGGGCCTGATTGAGAAAAGTATGCAGGGCAGAGTGTGTGATTTAATATGTGAGTCACTGAACATGTACCAAGAATTGTCATACCCAGTGTTTCATTTGCTCGTCATTCATGTGCTTTGCTAGTCACCTGGTTTAGATTATCCACAAATTTTTTCTGGTGATCTAACAATGATTGGTATGTGTGGCTTGTTTAATATAGGCCAGGGAGTGTGCTAAATGCTTTGCATGTATTTATTTGGCTCTCTCTGCAACCCCAGGAGATAGGTGGTGTTACCCCCTCTACAGGAAGAAAACTGAGGCTCAGGGAGGTTCACTGGTGTGCCTAAGCCCCAAAGCTCACTAGTAGCAGAACTAGCCTTTGCATATGGGTCATCCCGACTCTGGAGCTCCATATTTACCTCTGGGGATATCTTTTGGGATCAATTTCTCAAAATGGAATTGCTGGATGATTTAAAGTACTGATGGATCCTTCCAACTAGTTTTCTATGGGTAGCCAGTGCTCACCACGACGTATGTGATACTGCTCCATACACTCTACCACCACACTGTCTTATCATTTTTTTAGTCCTCTCCTAAGGATATGTTAATATTAATTTGAGAGAGAGAGAAACAGTGATCGGTTGCCTCCCATATGCACTTCAGCCAGGGATAGAACCTGCAACCTAGGTATGTGCCCTGACTGGGAATCGCACCTGCAACCTTTTGATACATGGGATGACACACCAGCCAAGTAAGCCACTTGGCCAGAGCCAGACTGTCTTGTCTTTTGCAATTTTTTTTAATCCTCACCTGAGGACATGCTTATTGATTTTTAGAGAAAGGGGAAGGGAGGGAGAAAGAGGGAGAGAAACACTGATGTGAAAGAGAAATCAATCAGTTTTCTCTCATGTGCACCCTGACAAGTATGCAGACCGAACCCGCAACTCTGGCATGTGCCCTGACCGAGAATTGAACCTGCAAACTTGGTTTACAGGGTTGCAGTCCAACCGAGCCACATTGACCAAGGCTGCAATTTGGTTCCGTAAAAAGTATATCTTGAATTTATTTTTTTTCAGTTATGAGTGGATTGGGCACCTTTTACATCTTCAAAGCTGAATTTATCTTTCAGGTAAAATATTGAGTAATAGACATGTAGTGTGACTACTTTATATAACTTCAGAAACAGAACTATATTGTTTAGGATTAGACATATACACTAAAACTATAAGAGAAATAACAAGTTAGTCGTTTCTAGAAAATTGAGGCATGTGATGACCTGGTATGTGGTGACCTGGAATGGTGGGGAAGAAATACTCGGGTTTCGGGGAGCTGGTAGCATCTACAATCTGGTGGTAGGTACGTGAGTGTTGGTTTTGCTTTATTTGTTATAGTTGTATCTTAATGAACTTCTCTGTTATGTTTACAATTTTAAAAATATTTTTAAATGAGCAGTGCCTTTAGCCAAAACCTTCAAATTTAGTTACTTTTATCTTCCATTTTTTAATTTATTATTTCCTTTTTTTAATCCTCACCTGAGGATATATCTGTTGATTTTAGAGAGAGAAGAAGGGAGAGGGAGAAAAAACATCAATATGAGAGAGACATCGATCATCTCCTGTATGCACCCTGACTGGGAATCGAACCTGCAACCTTTTGATGTATAGGATAGTGCCCTAACCAACTGAGCCACCTGGCCAGGGTTTATCTTCCATTTTTTAAAAGATGAATGTGCACTGTAAAAATAATTTACTTCACATAACCAGAAACAATACAATAAGGGGATGGCTTCAAAGCAGTAGTTTTTCTTCATTTTGTGGTCTAGACATTTTTGCTAACAACACACTGTTAATAACAACAGCCTGGCAGCTTTACTGAGGCCTTATCCACCTCATGTGTATTAACTCATGTATCTCACCAACCACCCTAGGATGGTACTATTATTATTTATACCTAGTTAGAGTTGAGAAAATGGAGGCAAAAAAAGGCTGAGATCACTTAATCTGGGCTCACAGACTAAGTGACTGAGCAAGGTCATCACCCAGCAGTCTGGCCACAAATCAGCTGGCCTTTAACACCATGTAGTACTGGTTTCTAGCCTGAGGGTTTCCAGCTTGGGGTTTATGGCTCCTTGGGATGTCCATAGACAACAGCCAGTGTTCAGAAGGTTTGTAATCACCCTAATGTTAAATGAATGTGTGTGTTCACATTTTCCCGCAGAGTAGTCCCATATATTCTCTGAGTTCCCCCACCCAAAAAAGGCAGGGAAACCCAGTCCAGTCACTCCTTGTATTTTCTGTGATTCTTATGTCTCCCCTAGAAGACTGGCATCCTGGAAGCCACTCTGCTTTAGAATCCATTCTAGCAGTGGCGGTCTGAAGGCTATTGAGAGAACAAACCCACGGGGGAGCCTAGTCCCCTCGGAGCTCACATGGAGCTCATCATCCATATTGTCCTTAAGGGTTCATGGCCTTGTGTCAAACGGTATGCATTATTATAGCTAAGTGACTGTAACCACTTTTCCTTATTCAGATATGAGCAAAAAAGAAACCGTCTTTTTCTACATTAAGTCATTGTGTGCTGTATAGACTGTTTTGCACCTTTTCTCATTGAATGATACATCTAGGACATAGAAAATACAGCCAATATTTATTGAGTGTTTACATCCTGGGCATTGTTCTAAGCATTTGACACATGAGCTACAGTAAGTCATTGAATCCCCTCATAGTGCTGTGAAGAAGATCCTTTTATTGGGGTATGGAATGGCCAAGTAACTTGTGTAGAGTCATATAACTAGTTAGTGGAATGCACCTTCTTTCCTCCTGTAAGATAAATTATTGGTGCACCACGGCCATGATCGTAATGTCCCCACCTCCCCTTAGCATAGCACCACATGGGAAGGAGGTGCATGCTGGGTGTTTGCTGAGTGAAGAGATGATCTGTTGGTATTGTAGCCATCTTTGTGCTTAATGTGGGGCATTTAAACATTTACTTTTCATATCCAGGCCTTAGTCATCTCCTTACAAGAAGTTAATATTAGATGTATTTTTGTCTTTTATTGATTCCAGAGAGAGGGGAAGGGAGGGAAAAAGAAAGGGAGAGAAACAGCATTATGAGAAACATCAATTGGTTGCCCCCTGTACACACCCCAGTTGAGGACCAAACCTGCAACTCAGGCATGTGCTGTGACCAGGAATTGAACCTGTGACCTTTCAGTCTGCAGGTCATGCCCAACCAACTGAGCCATGTTGGTCAGGGCTTAGATGCTTATTTTGGTTATGGCTTATCAGATCACTTATAGTTGGCGGCAAAGATATTAAATGTCAGTAATTTGCTGACATCTCTGGTTGTCCCTGGAAGTTCCAGCCAGAATGAGGTCAGAAAATGACTACTAAATGTTATTCTTCCGGATTACAGTTTTGCCTGTAACAGGGCATGTTATTCAGTTCTATCTGTCTTACCTAAAAACTGAGAAGCTGTTTGCTTTTAATCTACTAGAGAACTTTTCATGGGTTTAAAAAAGATTCTTCATTAAAAAAAAAAAAAGCATGAAAAGTTCAGGGTTAAAGAAGTTCTATGAGGGAAAATACTGTTAGGCCATCTCAACCCTCTTACCTGCAGAGGCCAGCCCAGTTCAGCTCAGTTCCAGCAATGAAGTCCCCAGCAGGCACCTGGTAAAGGAGTTAAGTTTGATGTAGGTCTTTAGGAACTCTGACCGTCCTAGCCTTTTTGGCCTGAACTCAGGACTGGACTACAGTGTTACTATGAGAGGAGGCCTCTGAAGTAGTGAATGTGGAAGGCAGGAGCAGATGGATGTTGTGGGTTGCTCACTGTTCTGTGATTGTTTTTGCAGGGGGGAAAGGAAGTGGTATCTTTGAGGAATCAACGCCTGTGCACGCTCCACAGCGTCTGAACCCACCTGGTGGGAAGACTAGTGACATTTTTGGGTCACCAGTGACTGCCACTTTACCTTTGGCACACCCAAACAAACCCAAGGTATGGACTACATTCACATAGCAGACATGAAAGTAAGAAAAGCAAACATTAAGCCTAGCTCTTTTTTTCAAAGGCTTTGAGGCAGCTTTGACTTGTTTTTAGGAAGAGATAAGAAGGGTGACAGTTCTTCTGGGTACAGTCATTAGTAATTGAGTTTTGAAGCTCCCCTGAGCCATCAGAGAAATAAATTCTAGTCCCTTGATGACTGAGCCCTGGGGGAAGAAGCTGGTCTTAGTGTGTGGGTAGCAGTGACTGCCTGCTGCACTTGGGCTGCTGTCCTTCTCTGCATATCACTGCAGATCTATAAATAGTTATAAAATGGAACATACAAAAGAAGAGTTCACATTTCACAAAAATTTCACAGTTTTTAGTGGTCATTGATAAGTATAACTACATTGGATTAAAATTCACCAGGCGTTCAGAATTCATGGGTTCCCTAATTATACTTCCTAAAATCTTGTTTGTCACCTTTGGAGAATTCCAGAGGACCAATTATGAAATCTTCCCAAGGATAGACTAAAGCATTTAGACAGCATTTCCTGCATGAACTGTATCTCAGGATAACAGTTTCTTCGGGGAAGGTTGCTTTTTATAAAAGTACTCCAACCTATAAATGAAGAAGAAATAACAAAATTCAGATATCACCATTTTGCAGCCTTGTAGTGAGATTGTGGATGCAGGCAATGATCATCATTGGCTCCCAACATCACAAAACGAGAGACATACCAAAACCTGTGGGTCTCATAACAGAGGGCCATTGTGGACCACCTTTGAATTCTTGTCAGAAAAGCAGGCCTGAATCAGAACAAAGCTCATTGAATCTACATCACGGGGATTCAGTCAGAGTTATCCAAAATATAGGAAATTACATGGCAGAGTGAGGGGTTTTAAAAAAACACTTAAGAATACAATCCCTATCAAAGTCCCAACAGTGCTTTTTTTAAAAAAAAACAACGAATACTCATTTTAAAATTCATATGGAATCTCAAGGGACCCCTAATAGCCAAAAAATCTAGAAAATGAAGAACAAAGTTGGAGGCGCACTCTTCCCATTTTCAGAACTTATTACAGTCATCAAAACAGTGTGGCACTAGCATAAAGATAGACATATAGGCCATTGGAATAGAACTGAGAACGAAGAAATAAATTCTCACATTAATGGTTAATTAATATATCCACAAGGGTCCCAAGATCATTCACTGTGGGAACAGTCTTCTTCAACAGATGGTGCTGGGAAAATTGGATAGGCACATGAAAAAAAGTGAAGGTGGACTCTTACCTTATACCATATATAAAAATTAACTAAAAATGGATCGAAGACCTACATTTAAGGACTAAAACTATAAAATTTTTAGGAGAAAATTTAAGGACAAATCTTTATAATGATTTGACAGTGGTTTCTTAAATATGAAACCAAAAATACAGGTAACAAAATTTTAAATAAATAAATAGGACTTCATTAAAATGAAAAACTTTTGTACATCCAAAGACACCATCAATGCAGCATTATTTATAGTAGCCAAGATTTGGAAGCAACCTAAGTATCCATTGATGGATGGATAAAAAAGATGTACATCTATACAATGGAATATTACTTAACCATGAAAAGAATGAAATCTTGCCATTTGCAGCAGTATGGACCTAGAAGTTACTATGCTTAGTGAAATAAGTCAAGCAGAAAGACAAATACCATACAATGTCTCACTTATATGTGGAATTTAGAAAAATTAAAAAATAAAATGAACAAATAAAACAAACTTATAGATACAGAGAACAAATTTATGGTTGTCAGATGGGAGGGTGGTTGAGGTACTGGGTGAAAAAGGTAAAAGGGATTAAGACGTACAAATTACCAGTTATAAAAATAGTCATGGGGATATAAAGTACAGCATAGGGCATAAAATCAACAGTGTAATAACTGTATGGTGTCAGATGGGTAGTAGACTTACAGGGGCGATTACTTCATAAGGTATATGAATGATAAATGTCAAATCACTATATTGTATACCTGAAACTAATATAATGTATGTCAACTGTAATTTAAAAATTTTTTAAAAAGACTATTGAGAGAATGAAAATACAACCCATAGAACATTTGAAATCACAAATCTGATTAAGGTTTGCTATCTAGAATATATAAAGAGTTTATACAACCAAACAACAAAAAGACAACCCAATTCAAAATAGGCACAGGACTTGAATAGACATTTCTCTAACCAGCGCATGAGAAGATGCTATTAGTCATTAGGGAATGGCACATGAAAACTACGATGAGGTACTACTTCACACTCACTAGGATGGCTGTTATCAAAAAAATAACAGGCCCTTCCCACAATGCCTTGCAGCTGACCTCCAACCTCATAGTCCACCCTGCACCGCTGACCACATCTGTCTCAGCTCCTGTGGAGCTTTCAGGGGTGCTCTGGCCACAGGGGGGTGTCACCTGAGCTCAGCTCCTCCCTGGCATCTGGAGACCCTGGGTCCACTTCCTCCCTTTGCCCTTCCTCCCCACAGTGGTGCCGGTGGCGGTCTGGTGGGTTGCAGCTGCCTCAAGAGGCAACAGGATTCAGGATGACCAGCGAGGAACCTCTTCCCAAAAAGGTTCAACTGAGTGAGGCAGACTTCAAAATTACGGCCCTGAGATGAGTTAATTTTAAGATGGAAACAGTATGAAGCATATGTGCAAGCTTTGGAGGGCAAGTACACAGAACCGAGCTCTAATGATGTAACTGGCTTAAGGCAGTTGAAAGAAGAACTAAGGCAACAACAGCAGGAGTCTGTGCACAAGGAAAATATCCTTGTAATGCAAGAGTGTACTACTCAAATACAGCACCTCAAGCAAGTCCAGCAGCCCAGTGTTGCCCAACAAAGATCAACAATGCTAGACCCCGTGATCAGCTTGTTTTTCCTAAAAATGAAAGTCGAACTGGAACAAGCCCAAAAATGAGCTGAGTGCCTGGAAGTTTACACTTAATAGGTAAACAAATTATACTCCTCAGTCAAGACTTCCCTGACAGTCCCACTATGAGAAAGTGGTGGGACAGCCAAGTACTCATTTCCATACCAACACTTAGACTTTTTGAGCCAAAAAAAAGCCACAATTCTTAACACCATCCAGCTTTAATGGTTAATGTAGAACTTACCAGATGAACCTTGTATTTAAGCTTTTTCCCCTTCCCCCTCCCCTTGCTTCAGAGTCCTGATAGCGTCAGACTATTACGAGGAAGTGGCCACTTCCGAAAAATTCCCCTTCTAGAACATGTAGACACTTGAGAAAAGTTTCTGTTTAAAGAAAGTAGAGGGAGAAACAGAATTCTTACACCTGTGGCACACTGTCTGCAGGCAGCTTGGAATAATGAAAACTAGAAATTTAAAATCATGAATCAAACATGTAAAATTTCAGTAAAATGGAATATAGATCGCTCTTAACATTGAACATAGCGACTTAGAGGCACTGTGTATCAGTTTTGCCACTAGACTGTGGACTTCATGATTATTGTTGAACTTCTTGGTTAAAACTCAAATGAGGTGAATTTTGCCTTTAAAGAGTTTATTTGCCAAGAAACAATAGTTATAAGAGAATCAGATAATAGATATCAGTACAAGTAGTTCATATTTTTAACCATTTAGTTTGGAGCTGTACTTGAATGAGCCTTAAATCAATGTGGTTTTAATTAAAGGTTTGTTCTTTGAATGGTTGCTAATACTATAGATAATCTTGCCTAGGACTATACAGACATGCAGGTGTGGGATCAGACTTCAGATTCAAACTGTTTGAAGCATTATAAACATTCATTTCACAACTAGATTATAGTATAAGGATATTGGCTGTGATGAGACTCGCTGTTATTTTAGTAGTGAAATTTATTAAATCCCCATTCCATTCAACACGCATATGTTGAAAGAGCATTATCATTGATGTAAATGGGGAAATGTATTCCTTCATTGTATTTGGACATTTTTTTATCACACTCTTGGTATTAAATGGGCCTTGGAAAAAAAAACCACAAATGTTATTTTTTGGCCAGGATATGGAGAAATTGAAACCATCATACATTGCTATTGAGAATGTAAAATAGTGCAGCCACTGTGAAAAACAGTTTGACAGTTTCTGAAAAAGTTAAACATAGAATTTACCATATGATTCAGCTATTCCGCTCTTAGATATATACCCCCAAAATCTGAAAACAGGAACTCAGATACTTGTATACCTATTTTAATAATATTACTTAAAGTGATGCTGTTAAACAACCCAAGTGTCAACCAACAGATGAATGGATAAACAGAATGTGCTGTACACGCCACATATAAGGGGATATTCAACCATAAAAAGGAATGACGTTTCTGATACATACTACAACATGGATGAGCCTTGAAAACATACTCTAATGTTCTAAAATTTGACTAGATGTTAGATATTTAAGGAAGCCTTAATTTTTGCCTCTGTGAGAATATTGTGGGGGTTTTTGGTTTTTTTTTTTTAAGGACTTTTTTAAGAGCCACATCTTGAATTATTTATGAGTCAGTGTAATTTCTGGAATTTGCTTTAAAATAACTCCACAGGGGGTGGAGGGATTGAAGTTGGGAGAACTGTGTGGCTGAGACCAGGATGGCAGTGAGCCGATGTCATTGTAGCTGGACAGTGGGTTATGAGGGAGTTCATGGTGCTTTGTTTATAGTTTAAATTGACCATAATAAGAACATTTTTAGAAGTAAAAATGAACCCAAGTCATCCATCCATGCCTTGATTTTCATCGTTCTTCTGAATGAGGGTTAAAAGTTTCTGAATCTCCTACTGACCTGGAGTTTACCTTGTTGCAGGACCACGTGCTCTTGTGTGAAGAAGACCCAAAACTGGACCTTAAAGGTGAGCTTTTGTTTCCTGTCTCTTCCCTTAACGCTCTCGCCCTGGAAAAGTTGCTGGTGCACCCAGAGGGTAAGAGGTAATATTCTTGTGCCCCTTCCTGAGAGAAACTAGCAAGGTTGTGTTCATTGCTGAGAGGGTTTAGTTTTTGTAAAACGTCCAGGGAAATGGGCTCAGTTATTTCTGATGAAAGCTTTTTAACTGGTCACCACTGATTTTTTTCTTCACTTGTCATTGCTTATCAACTGAGGCCTAAGACCAAGGTGTCCTATTCTAGAAGCTGATCCTGTGTAGGGAAGGGCAGGGATCCAAAGTTTTTAACATACTTGTGACTGAGGATAGAACCAGCAGAACTAATTGTCGAAAAGAAGGGTATATGAACAGGACAGGAAGGCTGAGAAGAAAGAATGTGAGGCTTGCACATGGTGGGGAGAGCTGGTGTCTCCATAGTCCATCACCCAGGGAGTGAGCTGTCCTCATGGTGGGGACAACTAGATTTTACTCCTCAGTCAAGACTTCCCTGACAGTCCCGCTATGAGAAAGTGGTCGGACAGCCAAGTACTCATTTCTTAGAGGGCTAGATGTCAGACTCTTAGTCCCACCATGGTTCTGTGTGCTAACTGTGAGCACTGATTTCTGCCCATTCGGATCACCGTTTCCCTCAATTGATGACCAAGACACATGGGAATTTGTTTATTCAAAAACTCCAGAGTAACGGTGTCAGAAAACCTTGCCTCACCTTGCTAGTGCCTGCAATTAAGATTGTCTCTTTTTTTATGCTTACTTTAAGATAGTTTGCTTTTTATACTTGAGGTGAAAAAAGGGGAGGGAAATGGAGTCCAACAAGCAATACTAAAGAAGTAATGAGCTAATTTAGGGATTTACCAAGGATTGCTTATACTAAGCTCCGACTTTATGCCCAATTTAAGAAAAGCCTCTGCTAATAGTGAGTGAGTCATCTTGGTACAGATGGAGGCCTTGCTCTTTGCTTTTCTCCCTTTCCCTTTACAGTGTGCATTTCCTGTTAGCTGGTCTATGTCGCAGACTTCATGTGCACAGCTTGCCCGTGCAGGTACTGGGCGCCTCTAATAGGATTATTTGCTGACTTTGTCCCACAGCGGCAACGAGCACCCTGCCCAGAGAAGAGCTGGGAGAGAAAGGTGGACAAAGAGAAGCGGACCATGCTCAGGAGCCCCAGCCCATGCCCACGGTTGACAGCCATGAGCCCAGGTTGGGCCCACGACCTCGATCTCACAACAAAGTCCTGAATCCACCTGGAGGCAAATCCAGCATCTCCTTCTACTAGAGAAGCTATTGCTTCCCCTGTAGCCAGATAAGAAACTCAGAAGATAGGATTTCCAATAGTTTCCTTTAGTCCAAAGGAACAGGGGTGGGGAGAGGGTCTGTTGCTGTATTTGAAGCCACTGCTCAGGTTCCGTTGCCACTGTGAGAGCCGCAGAGGACCTCACCTCCAGACTGCTGAGAAACATCTTTGTGGAGGAAATGACTCCTTGGTGAACACTAATTTTGGATGTGATAGGAACTCTCAGATGGGCTGGGTAGGGGTAGGGGGGCTGGTGCAAGGCCATGGGAGCCTGGTGAAGTGGGATCTTCCATGTCCTTGTTGCATCAGCAATCTGCCAGTCAGTGGGTATCTAGAAATCACTTAACATAGTAGCAGAGTTTAAAGCCTTAGAAAGAAATCCAGAAACAACCTAGGGCGTAAACCAAAAAGTTGTTCTAAGTCTTATACTCTACGGAGAGATTTTTACCCTGATCCTCTGTGGTGATCTGACAGGAATCTGCCTTTCACTCACAAGGGACTGGTCTTGGTCTATTCACAGACTAGTTTTACTTGTGAATTATTTCTTTTTTTTCCTCTCATCCCTAAGTCTTTGCCCTTTACCAGTGATGTGGACAGTTCCTCTGTCTGCAAGGCCCATTGACTTCTGCAAGACTGAAACTATCCAGATACATCCAGGTAATTGGGTTATTTAAGTCCTTCATGTGTCTTACTTTATTCCTGTTGACATTGGGAGAAGAGATGCTTGAGAATGTTGGATTCTTAGGTTGGAATTCTTGAATAATATCTGAAGAGCTATTCTCAAACAGCTGCTTTACATAAGTGACTATTGACTGGTCTATTTCTGACACCTTTCTAGAAAAAAGTTACTCAGGTACACCAAAGAAGAAGAGTTTGCTTAGGCCCCCCTTTATAAATCTCTGCAGAACCTCTGGACTATATCCCTTTTCCCAGAAGACACTTGGAAACCTTAGGCTAGGAGATTAACTAGTTTGTCAGCAAAGCCCCAATTGGCCAGTCAAGTTGCTTTACTCTGTCAGGCAGAAGTTTCTCACATTCAGCCCCCTAAGGGGTATAGGCTCCATTCACTCATGCTGGACCAATAGTTAACAGAAAAAAGAGGTTTGTGTGGTAGTGGCTTTTGTTATAAGTGCCTACAGAGCCAATGCCAGGTCGTAGAAATGTCTTTATCATTACTAAAATTGAGGAGAGAAACAGCTGTGTTTAGCTATAATCACATTGGCTGAGACACTTAAGTGCCTGCACGAGCCGCCTGCCAAACCCCACATCTTACGCAGGGTGCATTGAGGGCATCTGCATGTGGCTTTGTCAACCAAAGAGTTTCTCCCTCCTTTCAGTTGTCCTGCTGACTTTGGAGCCAAGAAACCCTCATTCCATGTGACTTTATCAAGTACTTCCTGTCTCCATGCTTCAAATAGTCATTTTTAAGGAAGCTGTTTGGAATTCAGAGCATTTTTTTCCTCATTAAAAAGTGTCGTAAGTGGTGGTTAGCTTTTAAGGCCAAATACACTAACTTGTTTAACTTATAATGAAATGTGCTAATGGTGGAAATGAGCTGCCATTTTGTAACTACATTTTGTTTTTTCATATACACGAAAATGATTTGTGCCCAGGCTGGTGTGGCTCAGTGGATTGAGTGCCGGCCAGCGAAACTGAGTCGCCAGTTCGATCCCCAGTCAGGTCATATGCCTGGATTGCGGGCCAGGTCCCCATTTGGGGGCACACAAGAGGCAACCACACAGTGATGGTTCTCTCCCTCTCTTCCCCTCTCTCTAAAAATAAAATCTTTAAAAAAAGGGAAAAAATGATTTGTGAATTCCAAATTGGATTGCGAGGAAGAACCCTGATATTGTACTGCTGGCCCTTGGGGCTTCACCCCCACTGTCAGCCCAATGAGAGGAAGAACTCTCTAGTTCTGTCCACTGGCAGGGATTTCTAGGGTGGAGATAGGGGAAAGCAAAGATGGGAGGAGAGGCTTGGGGGGTGGTGAGGAAAACAAGCTATATCAGGAGTCCCTGGGCAGCGATGACAGTGCCATCCTTTTCTCATCTTTTCCCCCTTTTCCTCCCTGGGACCATAGGAGCAGGTTAAGAGTGCCTGGGTGGCTCGGTCACTGGGAGAAGCAGAAGAGGAGTTTTTGCTCCTGTGAGTCCGATGGGGAAGGTCATCTGTCTTTGGGAATTGCTCTATATATTAGGGCTGTCTGTATTTGGAAGATTAACTGTTAGCATCCTGTTCTCAACCTCTAAGCTGCATTTAGAAATTACCAGTCTGTATTTTTATTGAGCCTTAAAACTTTATGTGCATTTGGTGCCAACTTTTTTCTAAAGCTGTATCAAAAACAACAACGAACCTGTACTCACATGACAATGTCATTTTGATACGAACATTTTGTTATTTTCACAAGGCAGAATTGGGTATAACAGTTGAATTAAACTTAGTAATCATGTACTCAGAGTCTTTGCCTGTTTGTTGTCTGTGTGTCTTTGTGCAGGTGCTTTCCGTAACATCCGTTCTCCAAAGTGCCCAATCTCTGCTCCTTCCCTTACAGCTTTTCCTCAGTGAATGGGTTTGCTGCTTTCCTTCCCTTTTCTTTTTTTCCTTTCTTTCTTTCTTTCTTTCTTTTTTTTTTTTCTTTTGGCCAGAGGATGCCAAAACTAACTTTCTCTAAGGTTATGGATTTAGATTTTTTTCATTTGAAAATCAGAGATTTAGCTTTGAGTAGAATGAGTGGGAATGTATATTTAGTTTCTATTGTATATTTAGTTTCTATAAGTTAACAATCCTGTTTTTTCCTTCCACCACTTGTTTTCCTAAAGAACTGAAGGTATTGAACTTGCCTCTGAATTGGTTTTGAAACTCTCCAGTGACACAGACTTTGTAATGAGTCGATGAGGTGCTGAGCTGTTAGGGTTTGCCTGTAGGTTCAAGCCCTGTAGAGAAAGCACAGGTTGAATGTCTTTCCTTCTTATATGTTAGCTATTTTCATATGTCCTACAAGCAAAGTTAACATCCTTATATGTTGTACATGACGTGGGTACGGGGTGATGAAACTTCTCAGACTGCCCACCTGGAGAGCCCCCCAGAGGAGGCTCCACGTTACCCTGCCTGCCAGATCAGGGCCAACTACCAGGACAGCACTTCAGAAAGAAACCCGACATGGGTTACCTGACATGACCTTTTCCTTTTTTTAAGATTTTATTTATTTTTTTAGAGAGAGGGAAAGGGAGGGAGAAAAAGAGGGAGAGAAACATTGATTTGGTTGCCTCCCACACCCCCCGCCAACGAACCAGGGACGTGGCCCACAACCCAGGCATGTGCTCTGACCGGGAAGTAAAGCAGTGACTTTCCACTTTGCAGAACAATGCCCAGCCAGCTGAGCCACACCAATCAGGGCCTGACATGGTCTTTTATTTGTTCATCTGAAAATGTGTCTGGGAGTACGTAGCGTGTTCCAAGAACTGGGTGAGGCTCTGGCAACATTACCTATTTGTAGCAGCTGCCAGCCACAGGTGAGCACTGAGGTCTCGGAGTGTCAGAACCTTTTTGTCTGCAGAGGCGAAGCAATGGTTAAGTTGGAAAGGACCAAGGTAGCTCTACCTGTGTTATGGTGAGGAGGTGAATAACACCAAAGGGTTGCCACTTCCAAGTCCTGTACTTTGTCCAGAAACACACTTGCTCTTTTGATGGAACATTAATTTGTTCTGTTATCTTTGTGAATCAAACCTTGCAAGGATGTATTCTTGTGTTATCCAAGTTCATTTCTTCTCTACTCATTATTCTCTTAATCCTTAACATTCTTGGAGATCATGAATGAAGTATGTGTGACTACAAAGTGCTATCGAAAATTCAACTTAGGAAGAAATGAGAGGGACATTATAGGGACCTAGGTAACTTTAAAGCAGTCATTAGGGATACTTAGAAATTAAAGTAGAACTTTTCAATCCTGTATGCCCATGTGACATTTTATTAGGGTCTTGTAATGATGAAAAGAAAAAGTTGTATTCCAAATTATCTTCATAAATCTGAAAGGAAGTCTATTTAATAAATGTTCTACTTAGGTTGAGCTCTCTAGGGTGTTCTAGTTGCATTCTTCAGTAAGCATCAAGTGTCATCCAGCATATCATCATGCTAAAACTTCTTTTTAACCAATTTCAAATAACAAATGTGTTTAATCATGTTACTAATAAAAACTAATAAAGTAGATGGCCACATCAGTTGACCTCTCTTGGTTAGTAGGGGCTGCCCTACTGTATTTACTGCTTCAGGAATTCAGAGGGGTCAAATTTCTGGGGGCGGGGGTGGGGGTGGGGGGGGGGAGCCTAAGGCAGAGAGGTCTTAAACATTCCCCAAAGCACTCAATAGCTCTCTGTAACTTGCTGTGAGGCAAATTGCTGAGGTTCCAGAAAACCTCAGAGTGTTGCTTGCCAGTTTCAAAGAAATAACCCAGAGGACTGGCTCTGAAAGAGATGGGTTTATTAAGACTTAGGTGTCATGGGTGGCAGCTGCCTGGTGACATTTTCTTTGCAACACAGCTTTCGCAGCACAGGGTTCTGTAGACTACGGAAAACTAAGCAAACGGCGCGGGGCAGTTCTTGTGCACAAGTTGTGGGAGATCAAAACATTAGCTATTTCTCTGCAGTTGTTTAGAGTCTGGGCTCACATCTAGAAGCAGTTTCTCTGGCCTTTTCTTGACCCAGGAGCTGGCCAGGCTCCCAAGGTCAGCCCCAGAGTCTGCCTACAGGTGGCCTTCATCTTATTCCCACAGGGTGAGAAGGGAGTTGGAGCTTGGGAAGGGACCCAAGTTTTTACATACCATACATTCTATCCCAGCATGGATGCCTTCCTTCTCCACTCAGTACAATCTGCCTGTTACATCTTTCACATATATCCTGGGGAGGGAGGAGGATGGGTGAGACATTGTATCCATACTCTACAGCAACAATATAACAGAGCAAGGGAATAACAGATTTATGCATAACAGTATCAGTATAGAAAGCTGATCGCCAGACCCAAGACAAGGTTGCAAACCATGTTGAGATAGGATCATCCTGTAAGGTGGACTGGATTCGTCTTCCAAGGCAGCCCAGCAGTAGCAGAGAGGGCCATCTTCAAACACACCCAATAGCCCAAAACATTGGACCGGAGCGCTACTTCATCAGCCCATCCTGCAAAGCTGTTAGCCTGCACTGAACTAAGGAGAGTAAGAAAAATGTTTAGTAGGCACCAACAGAGGCAAATGAGCACCGGTGGGTAGAATAATAGGCGGTTGCTCTACCCAGTGTAAGAACAGTGGCTTGTTCAGGCAGTCTCCCTAGCCTCCCATGCCGCACCTTTTGACCAATGACTTTCCCCCCGCCTAGAATGCTAGTTATGACAGTAGGAGTGTGAATCTGCCAGATGGAAATAATGAAGGTCCCTACCCTGATAAGTTTCTCAGAATTATTTACTTAAAATAGCAGTTGGCCATTTACCAGTTATGGGAGGCCGTGTAAGCAAGTCTTGGGCAAGAGCCTCCCACCATGGGGCCAGGAGAGCGCTCCAGCAGGTATCAGTTTGAGTTTCCCAGGGCCAGGTTAATACCCAGGGCCAGGTAATACACTAACTTCAGGGTGTATGTCCTGGGGTGCTAGCAACAACAGGTTAGATCTCCCCAAAAAGATCCTGGCTTAGTAGCCGTTGTCCGAACTTACACTCTCAGTGGGGATGCCCACGTCTGCTGCAGCGTCTGCAATGCTGCAGGTCAGTCTGGTTGGGGCTTTTCATTCATGGTTAGTAATACGTCAGACAGTCTTGTGGTCGGTCTATTCTTGTAGCAACCCTCCCTCAGTTTTCAAGGCGTTTTTCAATAGTCCATTATAATGTCCTAACTGTCCAGCTCCTACTGGATTATAAGGTAGGTACAGTCGCCATTCAGTGTCATGGCTCTCAGCCAAGCCTTGCAGATAACGCCCTGTTTTTGTCAGCTAGGGACGTGGATGCTGGTTCACATATACAGAACACTGTTGGCAAGCTCTAACAATGTCAGTCATTTCCAGTGGGAGGCTCCAGGCTTTGGCTGCTGCCCAGAGTTTTCTGCCCTTCTGCCCTATATATTTCATTTTCCTGTGTAGCCATGCGTCCAGGTCTTCTGCTGGGGCCTCTTCTAGCCATCGAGTATGAACGAGTGCATTCGCTTCATCATTCCCTGGACGTTGTTAACAGTTGATGTCCTGTGGCATGATATAGGGTCACCCCCCACAGACTGTACAACTGTCCATATGTCAGCCCACATTGTTTGTCCCCACAGGGGCCTGTTGATAGTCCAGTCCTGAGCATACCACTTAGGGGGCTGCCCTTTGCATGAGCCATCAGTATACCGTGCTTCAGGTGGTACTGGAACCGTACCAGCTTTCACTGGTGAAGGGCCATTAGGCTCTTCCTTGAGTGTCTTTTACAGCATCTCCTTCTGACACAGAGGTAACTGGCCCCAACAACATCTGCAGTTCCTGCGTAATGGGATGTTTCATGGATGTGTCACTCCTGTAGGTAAACACTCCGTTTTGTTATAATTCGTGTCTGTTCTATACCAGCCTTCACGTCGTGCAGCCACCCCTTGATGGGACAGATGGTCCATGCCATTACAGCAGAGCTTCCAGTTACAGGCTCAGTTGCTTGCAGGGCTTGGTAGGTGGCATAGAGCTGTTTCTCTGTTAGACTGTATCTTTCTGTATCTTTTTTCAGCCCCTTTCCAAAACCCAGGGACTGAAACCCTGTTAGGGTGCGGAGCCTCCCATTGTTGCCAAAGACCCCATGACATCCAGGTAGGGTTGGATCATGTTGGGTTGGCCAAAAAGTATGGTGGCTCTAGTAGTGCTTAGTTGTCTTTCATTTGAAACAATTTTGTTAGATTTTATTGTGTCGTATCAGCGTGCATTAAAAAAAAACAACTTAGCAGCCCTGGCTGGTATGGCTCATGGATTGAGCACTGGACTGTGAAGCAAAGGGTCACCAGTCTGATTCCCAGTCAGGGCACATGCTTGGGTTGCAGACCAAGCAAGAGGCAACCACACATTGATGTTTCTCTCCCTCTCTTTCTCCTCCCTCCCCCTCTCTCTATAAATAAATAAAATCTTAAAAAAATAAAAACAAAAACTTACCACCCTGGCTGGTGTGGCTCAGTTGATTGAACACCAGACAGCAAAGCAAAGGGCTGCCAATTCAGTTCCCAGTCAGGGCACATGCCTGGATTGCAGGCCAGGTCCCCGGTAGGGGGGTGCGTGAGAGGCAACCACACACTGATATTTCTCTCCTTTTCTTTCTCCCTCCCTTCCCCTCTCTCTAAAAATAAATAAATAATATATTTTTAAAACTTACCAAAAGTGGTGAATTTTTGTGCAGCTATTTTAATATTGAAGATTGAAGAAGATACACAGCATTTTCAACGTATTATGCTTTATTATTTCAAGAAAGGTAAAAACAACTGAAATGTAAGAAAAAAAATACTTGTGCAGTGTATGGAGAAGGTGCTGTGACTGATCGAACGAGTCAAAAGCGGTTTGCAAAGTTTCTTGGCGCTATTGGCATTTCAGCTAAACAATTCTTTGCTGTGGGGCTGTCTTATACATTGGATGATGTTTAGCAGCACCCCTGGCCTCTACCCACTAGAAGCCAATAGTGGGAGATAGCTGACATATTCAAAGTATCCAAATCAATTAAATTATTGGTGAAAATGAAAAATGTCTTTTATTCTACAGAAAAAAAAAAAGACTCTTTGGCCAGCCCAAGAAATACCACGCACCTTCACCTGTTTAAATGCTCCTTTTGCTTCCCCAAAAGCCCACTGATGCTTCTCCTGCCAGTCCCACTGTTGTCCTTTTCTTATAAGAGCATACAGAGGTTTCAGTATCTGGGCTAAATGAAGGATAAAGGCTCTCCAATAACCTAGTAACCCAACAAATTCTTGCAACATTTTCTTCCTAGTGGGTAAGGGATAAGCTTGTATTTTATCTGCAACAGCATTAGGGAATACTATTGTCTTAATCAGACCAGATAACACCCAAGAACTGCACAGATAGCCCAGGCCTGTGTATTTTGTTGGGGTGTATTTATTGCCCATCTGTGTGCTTCTAGGTGCAATACCACCCATGGAATGCACTCTTCTAGACTTTGGAGAGAAAGAGAGGTCAACATAACATCCCTTCCCAGCTTGATCTCTTCTTGGACTCATTCAGAAATAACTAACTTTAGAACAACCTATTTTCTCCTTATTTCCTTAAAATACATTACTATAATTTATACCTTCTATTACCAAAGCCATATAGTTTTTTTCCAACTTAATTAGAATTTTTAATTCTTAGAAACTTTAATTTTTGGTGACAACTAAAAGTAAGTTATTAGCATTCTTTAAATGGGCAAATTTATGAATACATCTCATAACTTCTAGAGACAGACTTTTTTTCCATTGGCAAATGCACTCACATTTTTAAGAGACACACTTCAAATAAAGCCCAAGATATGTTCATTAACAGATCCAAATTTATTTTCTAGCTTCTCTGTAATAAGAAGCCAAAAATAGGTAAACTTGATCAATTAACATTTTAATATTTTGCTATTTCAAAATACCTAGTTATTTAATAATTTTTCTTATTTAGTAAAACTCTAAAGTTTTAAGTTACCAAAGACTTTGGAAAACTATATTTAGGTATATACAATTATTACTGAAAAGCTTTATCAAAAACCTTTCATTTTAGTTACATTTATTTATTAGTTCTTAATAACTCTATGAGATTTTAAAGTCAATTATTAGCAAAGCCTTTGTTTTAAAGAGTTTATTTATTTTTTAGAGAGGGGGAAGTGGCGGGGAAAGACAGGGAGAGAAACATGATGCGAGAGAGAAACAGCAATTGATTGCCTCTTGTATGCATCCCAGCTGGAAACCGCACTGGCAACCCAAGCATGTGCCGTGATCAAGAATCGAACCAGCAACCTTTCCCTTTGCAGGATGACACCCAACCAACTCAGCCACACTGGTTGGGGCCACCTAAGCCTTTTTCTTGACAAATTTTTTAACAGGTAAATAACATGAATTTATCTTTATAAACTCAGGCAAAATAAATGTGTATTTTATGTTAGTAACTTTAAAAGACATTAAAGTTAAACCACCCATTTAGATACTTGGTGATTACTTACTTATTTTAGTGTGTTTAAAGTGAGCTGTTTATTTACCTAGTGTTCTAAAGAGGCTGAAGGAGGGAAGGGTGCCAGGCTTGGGCAACTTTAGCTGCTTGAGTTTTTAAAAGTGGCACTTTTTTCCTTCACATCGAGGTGAGATAGTTGCCCCTGCTGCTCAGGTAGCCTGCACAGGACTCAGGGATAGCACCCACTCCCCCATTGTCCCTGAGACCACAGCAGCCTCCAGGCCTCTAGGAGGAGGATTTAGGGTGCTCAAATGACTAAAATTTCCTTTCATTTTGCCAGTGGCTGCTTCCACATCACTAATTCCAGGATTGAAAGTAGTTCTGCTGGTGTTTTCAGGGCATCCTCCCCTACTTGTGCAGTGGCCCCTATCAGGATTGCCACATCATACCACGTGGAGCTCTTTTTCCAAACAGGGATTTCCCCCACAACATTGGCAAAGCCTCCCATCCCATCTCTACCAGCCCCAGACTCTATGGAATTTCACTGGAGTCCTGCCCACTATGCCAATTGTTTTGCAAAGAGCTGAGGTTCAAGAAAAGCTGATTCCGAAGAAATAACCTAGAGGACTGGCCGTGAAAGACATGGGTTTATTAGACTTATGTGCCCACTGGTGGTGACTGGCTAGTGAAGTTTTCTGCAATGCAAGCTTTCCGCAATGCAAGCTTTCCCAAAAGCAGGCTATGCATAGTACAGAAAACAAAGCAAACGGCATGTGGCAGGACGGGGGTGTGGGGGGCGGATATGTTTTTGCACACAAGCTGTGTGAGATCAAAACATTACCTGTTTCTCTGCAGTTGTTTACAGTCTGGGCTCACCTAGAGGCAATTTCTCTTTGGCCTTTGCTTGACCCAGGAGCTCGCCAGGCTCCCAAGGTTGATCCCACAGTCTGCTTATGGATGGCCTTTATCATATTTCAACAGGGCGGGAGGGGGAGTTGGAACACGGGAAGGGACCCATGTTCTCACATACCACACACTTGCTCACCAGGAAAAACAAAAACAAAAACAAAAACATTTCATCTCTTTGTCCTGACTTACTTTGAGAATAAAACTAACAATTCTATGTAACATTTATTGCACACTTATTATTTGCTAGAGATAGCACCAAATCTCTTTCATGAATTAGTTTACTTTATAGCATCCCTAGTAGGTTGGTAATATTTTTAGGCTGAGTTTTACAGGTTTGGAAACGGAATGATTAAGGAACTTAGCTAGGATCAAAGCTCAGACAATCTGAATCTAAGACTGAAACTTTAGTTTATCTTTTAGTGGGTGGGTGTGTAAGTGAACACAGGTCTGGCTGCCTGCCACTACAAAAGCCGATACTCAAGGAGCAGGTGCTGATGTAAAGGAAAGTGGGTTATTTGTGGATGCTGGCCATCTTGAAGTTGGGGGACTCACATCTCAAAGCCCATCTCCTGGAAGATGAGGGACTCATGTCATGAAGCTGATCTCCACCTCTTAGTGGAGGAAGAGGTTTTTTATAAGGAGGGAGAGGAGAACAGAACAAAGAAATCAAGGGAGGGGGTTGCAAAGTTCTCTATGTGTAGACTAGGTGTCCATTTTGATAAGGCAAGTGATAGTCTGCATCATCCTGGTTTAGTTATCCTGGCCTCACGTCATCCTTGTTCCAAGGTTAAAGGTCAGCAAGTCTCCCAGAGCTGGGATGCCTGAAGTTGGGGTCTGTATCTTTTGAAGTTCCTAGGATTCTTATACAAACATGATGTTCATCTACAAGCTACATATTAGTTAGAGTCAGCACTTACAGAAACACTGTCAAAAGAATGGTTGGGTGGGTTACAATTTCCCACTGTTACAATTTTCCACCATCACAAATCCCCACTGTAGATTTTTCTTCCATTTCTATGGAAGTTAGAAGATTTAGCCAAAACATTTAAGAAAACTGAAAAATTCAGGATCCATTCTTGTTTATAGGTGAAAAAATAAAATTTTACAGACAATTCAGTGAATTAGAGTCTAATTTCCATAATTGTGTTACAGATTTTATTGAAACATACTTTTTCTCCTAAAATCACTCTCATTTTTATGAAAGAGCCAAATGAAGGCCCATTCATTTACTGTATTGTCCAGTTTCAATTCAGCCTGATTATTTGTATGAATGCAATAAGAATAGTAATTGATCATATAGGCTTTCTTAAATCTACTTGGCTAGACTGTTACACGGAATTTCCAGAATGAACTCTAATTAGCCCCTCAAGGTGGAAAAGCCAAGCCACACAGTTGGCATCGGGCTTTGCCTGCAATACTTCCACCTTTGGGTAAACTCAAGTTCTTTTAGGTCCCCAAAATGTCTTGAGGTTCTTCCTTGCCATCTCCCAGGAAAGGAACCTTCATTCCTTACCTGGAAAGATTGCCATGAACCATGTAAATAAGCAAGTTATCAGGCCATTTCTCCAAGGGGGCTTTTCTTGGCTTCAACTTCAATCTTTATTCCTTAAAGCTTTTGCTGACATCCAGGGTCTAGGCATGTCTCTCTCAGACATGACATCCCTGTCATAGTCTTGGTTAATAAATCCACAATTGAAAACTGGAAGATAATCAGATTACTACTGAATTCATTAGAACAAATATATTGCCATGAAAATAATAATACTCACTAAGAGTTTCCAAATTCTGGAGGGATCAAGTAGCCAGAAAAATATAAATGCTTCATTATTGCTACAACATATCAAATTGCTGTATGAAAACAAGTTTTTTTTTTAAGTCAGTAGTATTCTGAAAGTCACAAGAACAATATTTTCAGTTCATTCAGACCCATAATTAATTCCTGTTTATACCCATTATTCACCAGTATCTCTACAAACCCAGTCATTCTCCAGACCCCTACAAATCCCCACTTATTTCAAAGGTATGATCTGAAAATTTGTTCTGAGAAATTTGTATTTTTGAGTAAGTCAAAATCCTTTCCATTAATTACTTGGCTTGACTTTGGTCAGAACTCACAGTACCTGTGGGGCCCCTAAGCTGAAAGTTTTGGGTTCATGGTGTCCTCTTGCCTTTGAAAGAAAATAAATCCTCAGGATCAAGTCGTTTTAAATTCTGGCCTAAAAATATTTCCACAGATGTAGTTCCAAGGAATAATACCTCAAGGGAAGCGAGAAGCAGCCTGAGCAAGAGTCAACTGAAACAACAGACCGCAGAATCAGACCTGCAAAGGCTGCAGATATGGTTAATTATGAGATTAAAAAAACAAAACAAAACTAGAGCTATAAAATAAGTAGCTAAAAGTTTAAGAAATGAGAGTCTATCCAAATTGATAGAGGACCATAAAATTATATAGAAACAGAAATTTAAAATATAACCATTAAAATTTGTAACTCAATGAATGGGTTAAATAGGTTACACGTAGCTGAAGGGAAACTGGGAAATCTGAAGAAGCTATGCAAAATGCAGGACGTCAAATCGACTAAATGAAAGAGCTTATTAATTGGATTTTAGGATGATAGGCAACTTGCACTTAACTGGAATCCCAGAAGGGACAGTGTGGATGGTAGCCAGTATTAGAAGACAAGCTCTGAATGCTTATTGTGTAAGCGTGTGGACTACCGTGTAGTAAAACTATAAAGACAAATCAAAGTACATCAGATCAGCATCATGGTCACTTCTGAAGGGGAAGGTGGGACCAAGGATGCTCGCGTAAGTCTCTAAATCGTACAAGATCGCCTTTATATGCTCTTGGGACATATACTAAGTCACTTAAAAATTCAGGCCAGTGTCTGAAAGCTGACGGGAACACGCTAAATTTCACAGGCGCTAGCGTGTAGTGACCGATACATCCTTACCGGAAGCTCTCCCTGCCCTGCTCCGCCGAGCTTCCGGTCCAGAGCCCGGCTTTCTCCCACGCAACGGCCCCTGCGACCCCTAGCGGCGCGGCGCCGCACGGCTGCAGCGGGACTGACGGGCACCATTCCTTCTGCCTGGTGGGCGGGACTTCCTGGAGGTGGGACTTCCTGCCTCTGAGTGACGGGCGCAGCATCAGCACCAGTAACGGCGCCGGTGACTGAGCTTTGAGGCTATTCCGATAGCCGCTGCGACCGGGGCGACTGGCCGCGGCCTGCGGACTAAGGGCAGCTGGGGTGGGGGTGCAGGCGCACCGGCGGATAGCGGGCCGCGCTGGCGGCAGCGGTGGCCGCGATGATGGAGATCCAGATGGACGAAGGCGGTGGCGTGGTGGTATACCAGGATGACTACTGCTCTGGCTCGGTGATGTCGGAGCGGGTGTCGGGCCTGGCAGGCTCCATCTACCGCGAATTCGAGCGCCTCATCCACTGCTACGACGAGGAGGTGGTCAAGGAGCTCATGCCGCTCGTGGTTAACGTGCTGGAAAACCTGGACTCGGTACTCAGCGAGAACCAGGAGCACGAGGTGGAACTGGAGCTGCTGCGAGAGGACAACGAGCAGCTGCTCACTCAGTACGAGCGCGAGAAGGCGCTGCGCAAGCAGGCCGAGGAGGTGCGTGGGCCGGCCGCGCCGGGGACCCGCCCGTGGACCGCGTACTCCCCGCCCCACCCGGGGACCCTGTCCCACCAGCCCCTCCCAGCACTGCCCCCAAAGTCCTGGGGTCCCTAGCCCAGCCCAGGGGATGAGTCCTGCCACCCCTCACCCCCTCGCCTGCTGCTCCAGCCCAAAGGCCGGAGCACAGAACCACTTGGTTTCGCCGTTGGAGCTTGCAGCCTAAACAGTCCCTAGCCTCGGGCCAAACCTCGGTTTCCCCTCCGTATCCATCTCTGGTTCCAGACTCCCAATTCTTTCTGCTTTTGTGTTTGTTTTCCGCAAAGTAGACCTCAGTTGCTACCTTTTGTTACTACAATTCTAAACCCTCCCAGAAAAGAGATTTCTGAGATTCCTATGGTTCTGCAGCAGACGAGGTCTGTTGTCAGTCCTTTTTCTTGTCCCTAATCCAGTGTTTTGAAGGTCTGTGACATGGTCAATTTGATAATTGATGTAAACATATGACTAAAGCTATACAGTTAGGCTGCTTCTCTGGCACCAGGTGAAAGATTCCAGGTTTCCGGAGGTGATTTCTTTGCCCTGTGGTTCCCTCGGTTGAGAAGATTGTTAGCTTAGGTGGAAAAGGCTGAGAAATTCCAGTATGGCTTGTAAGGAGCCAAAAGTAGAATTTTGAAATACTTATGTTCTAGGATATCTCCATAACCTGGAAATCACTTACTTGTGAACCAGTTCGGAGAACCGTGCATTGTAGGGAATATCACTTAACTTCATTCATTCACCATCAAATATTTAAGCACTAACTATGTGGCCGACCCAAGCAGATGTGGGATGGGGGTTCCCATCCCTGCTTTGCCTTTGTGACCTTGTCCATGTTGTCCTTCCCAACTGCATTTTGATTTTCCACCAGTAAAATGAGTCAGTTGCCCTAGATGATCTCTAAGACCTGACATTCTGTTATTCCAAGCATTAAGTGATGCTGTTTGATTTATGAATAGGCAGTTTCTTATTAAATGAGTTAAACTTTTCAATTAATTTGGCTGAACACAGTCTTGACTTTAGCATTGAAATAGAAGGTTGTTTCAGTATTTTGTCTTTTACTGGAATCAGAGTGGTTTATGCCCTAGTTTGATTTAAAGTATGTTTATAAAAATTAACACTGCCTTGTATTAGTCCTACTTAGAGTAATTTGTTTTGCTTTTGGCTTCATGTGCCTGTCAAGAAACTTGTCTATTGATTGGGGTGCCAAGCTCCACCAACTGATTTAAAGCTCTCAAGGGGATGCAAAAGCTCATAGGGTTTTAGAGCTCAGAGTGGCCCTAGGCATTTACAGGGCAAGGAACTGGCTCTCTGAAGTAGGGGGACTGTACCAAGGTCATGTACCCTGGAAGAGCCAGGTCAGGACCCAGTCTCTTGATTCCTGGCCTAGGTTCTTCTTTCCTTGTCATGCTGCTGTGGAAGATCAGAAAGCTGTCTGTACCCCCTGAGGACTGGAGCACTGGGGCTCCCCTTGCCCACCCATGAGGCTATGGCTGCCTCTTTAGTGGTCTCTTTAGTGGTATGGCAGTGCCTTCGACTTCTCTGAACACTCTTGGTGGCCAATTGATGCCTAACTGAGGTTTCAAGTAGGTTTGTTCTCTTTCATCAGTACCTACGTGGTCAACATAGTGGTTGAGAAGGAACTGAAAGGAGAAAATCAAGATAGACAACCATAAGACTAAGAATCATAACCTCTAGTTTAAGATTAGTTCTGCATGGATTAAGTCTCTGCTCTGTGTAGTTCGAGTGCAACCACAAGTGAGTATGCTTCTGGTCTCTAACTTCCACTCCCCTGGACTAGGAACTGGGGGGCAGGGTGCTTGTGGTTTGGAGGAGAATGCCTTTGAGGCCAAACCCCACCATTGCCCCAGCTATTAGGAGAAACTGCACAGAGCTTCCTGAGCAGAGAGCCATGAAGCAAATGCTTGACTAGCCAGCATCGAGGTTGTGATTAGATGTGATTAGATGTCCACCCTTGGAAAGACAGCAAGTGATGTTACAACTAAAAAAAAAAAAAAAAAGGCCAAATCTTGTAATCATATTGGCATTCTAGCTCATTTATGAAACCCAGCAGGCATTCACTTTCAGTTTTGTGGAAAAGACCACTGCTTTGTGGATTGGCCTCTTTTTCTAGGCAGGAATTGAGATCACAGATGTGTGTCTGATAACACAAGAGCTGGCATGTCATAGGCTGTAGACATGTTAATGTTACAGAGTAGCTCCAGCACCTCGTCCACTCTGCTCCAGAAGGCTTAGTCAGAGCTGGGTAACCGGAGCCGCCTGCATCCTTCTGAGCAGACAGTATCTTCGGGGTTTTTGTTTATTTGCTTTTTTAAAGTCTTAAGCAGAGCAAACAACCCTGTCCTCTACTTTTGCTCGTGATAACAGCAGTGAGAGATTGCAAGTATGTTCTGGTCCTAGGGTGGCTCCTTGGTCCCAGGACTGCTCGTTCAATGGGAGTGATGGTAGCCAGAGATAGTGCAGTCCAGGGAGAGGGCCTCAGCCTTGGAGTCCGCAGATGCAAGCTTGAGCACCCGCCCTGCCCTTGAGAGCCGCATACCCGGTGACCAGCCTTCCCGTCTCTGGCTGCAGTGGCTACCTCTGTAAAGCGAGTGGGTTGCCAGGCAAATCACTTTCATCTTAAGTGCCAAGTCCCACCACTGGCTCTTGTTTTTCTGCAGAATTGCTGCGAGGCAAATGTAGCGGAGTCAGGGAGGAGCACCTTGATGGATTTTCAGGGCAGCTTTGGTTGGTAAGCGCTGGACATCTCAGTCTCTCCTTGTGCAGGTTTTATCCTTAGAATTGAGACGGGTGAATTGCACTCAGGCTTGCAGAGCTAATTGGACCTATTGCTGGCTTCTGCAATTTCTATAGAGGCCTAAAAAATGCTGAAAGTTTTTAAAAATCCAAGTTCTTTCCCATTAGGAAAGAAGGTTGGAAATGGGCAGTTGACTGGGACAGCTGGAGAGCAAATAGATGCCACTCAGGAGTAACCCAAGGCGGGAGCGAGCAGAGGGCTCCACGTGCTCTGCGTCCTAGGCAGCAAAGGGCCCCTTCCTTGCGGTGCTCAAGCACTTAGCTGATGAGAGGAAAAATGTTTGAGAGACAGGTGTGAGTTTAGTAGCCATCATTTGCCTTAAAATCTTCTTTGCCCTGAAGAAACTATTACTTAACCCAAGCGTCCCAAGTGGATGCTGTCGAAGAGATACATATGTGGCTATTTGCTGATACTGCAGCATTTGGTACTGTATAAGAAGAGCTTCCACCCGGAGGAAAGTTTGACCCAAAACTGTTTTCTAGTTATATAAAAGTAATCCATTTCATAGAAGAGCTTTCAGATCAGATTAAGCTAGAGGTGAGAGGAAAGCCATAATCCTACTCCACAGAGATTATTATTTTGCTTTTTTTCATAAGTGAATTAATACATTGAATCAGGAGTTTTTCTTCTTATTGCCCACATTACACAGAGTAAATTCACCACTGCTTGGACAAGGTATGTGATTTCTTCTGCCATGTTGAAATAGTAAGAGTAGTTTTTAAAAATTGTGTGTTTGTTTTAGATGAAGCCATTAAGATTTGGTGGCCTGAGCTGCCTTCCCTAGTTGCCTCCCAAATGTTGGCCCATAGTAGCTGTACCAGAGTCACCAGGAATACACCAAAATCTCCCCCAGAATGGACAAAAATAGGTGTACAAGAGCAAAGAGAGGCACTTTTCAGCCAGGGTGAACACGTAGGGAAGATGCCCACTTTGGTATGGAGGCCTCTAGCCAGTGGCCCTGCTGCTGCAGAACCCTCTGGTGGCAATTAGGCAGTGGGGTCAAGGACTGGTACAAGTTAGTTCTTCTAAAACTGGGATTTCTAAATTAAATTAAAAGCTGGTTCTTTATTTTTAAGTTTTTAAAAAACTTCATTTTGGAACAATTTATAGGAAGGTTGCAAAAATCATACTTTTAACCCAGATTCCCAGATGTGAACTTTTACCCACATTACTCTTTCTCCCTCTCGCTCTGCTAAGACCTTAGGGGACTTGTATGTTCCCAGTCTCCTCTGTTCTGGATCAGATCCTCACTTTATGCTTTTCATGACCTTGATGATTGTGATTCACAGACCAGTTATTTTGTAGGCTGTCCTTTAGTGTGGCTTTCACAGGACCTCCTGCGGAGATTCAGGACACCCCCAGAGGTGATGTTGAGCTTACCTAAGAATCTCTGAAATCTTTACTGTATGCAAGATAGGTGTCAGGCAGGAGACAGGGTTCCTTTTCTCAAGCTCCATTTATTGCAGGGTAGGAGGATGACCTGTTAATGCACCGAAAAATGACTGCAAGAGACCAAACTAGGAGCGCTTTCAATAGCAACACAAAGGGATTTTCTCAGCATTTGTTTCCTGTGCTCTGTTAAAAGTCAGGGCCCTGGAGCCATCCTTATCACCTCCCATATCTAGCCGATAAATTCCAGCATTCTTTTGGACCAATTTTTGGTTTTAATATGCCTTTTTTTTTTTTTAATCCTCACCTGAGGACATTTTTTTCATTGCTTTTAGAGAGAGAGGAAGGGAGCGAACATCAGTGCAAGAAAGAAGCATCAATTGGTTGCCTCCCATACTCTCCTGGATTAGGGATCAGTCCCCAGACCAGGGATCATTTGTGTATAGATGGGGGATCGAATCCACAGCCTAGGTATGTGCCATGACTGGGAATTGAACCTGCAACATTTCGGTTATGGGATGATGCTCTAACCAACTGAGCCACCCTGGCCAGGGCAATATGCCTTATTTTTTTAGTCTTTATTGTACCATCCTAGTTCCAGCTGCCACTAACACATTGGTCTCCCCCCTCTCCCAGCCCTTCTGTACCTAGAGTGAACTTCTTCGGAAACAGATCACACCTCCCTCTCTCACTCATCCATTTACTCATTCAAAAAAATATCCTGTGTGCCAGGCTTGGCTGCAGACTCTCAGTATTTAGGTCCCCTCTATCCTGAGTTAGGCACTCGGGTGGGGAGATGTTGCGGGGGGGGGGCACTGGTCTACATCCAGACAGTGATAAAATGGGGGCATAGATTGTAAAGTGAAACGGTAGGAATGGGGACTACTTTGAATAGACAAAGGGACTTCCAGGAAGGGACCCCATTCTGCTTGAACCCCTGCCCCACTGCTCTTATACTCCTTTCTACACCCTCTGCATGCTGTTCCCTCTGCCTGGACCACACTGGCTGGTTCCTGTGCACATCTGTCACACAGACTGCATGGAATACATTTAGATGCTGGCTGCATCAGTGAGTAAGTGCATGCTGAGAGTGAATGGTTCCCATCACTCCAGTTGGCCCACCCCAGACCTTCCACACTGCCCCCACCCAGGGACCAGGCCCCGCACTGTGCCTTGCATCCCAGCATCCCCACACCTGTTTCGCCAAGGGTCAGTGCCCTTCTGTCTTTTCTCCCTGATCACATACCCCAAAGAAATGCTAGTCATCTCTGTGCGCGTGTATGTGTGTATCAGGGGGAGAGCAGCTTTCCACTACCTCTGCGCACATTACACTGAACTGTCTATTTAGTTCCCGAAGGTCAAGAACTCTTTCTGCAGTTTGAGTATGAAGCAGCCGTTTTGTCCAACACAATTTTCTGTGGTGATGGAAATTTCCATTTTGTGCTAATTCTGGAACCCATGGCCACACAGGGCCATTGACACTTCAAGTGTGGCTCTAATTTAAGTGTAAATAACCACATGTGGTTGGTTGGGGCGATCATACTGGGCATCGCGGCCAAACACAGTCAGGCTCAGTGACTTTTCTGTAAGGGCAGGCAGTAAACGTTTCTGTTACTCAACTTCAGGCAAGAAAGGAAAACGCTTAAAAGATGGATTGTTTTTGTTGTTTCAGTGAACATGTTCCAGAAAGAGGGGAGATCCCAGATCAGTGGATTTTGATACAGGAGACCAGACAGAAGAAAATATGTGAGATGAACCAAAAAAAAACAAAAAAAAAAACACCATGCATGCCAAAATGCATGCCAGCTATTTAGGAAAGAGCAGAGAGGTGATTAAATCCTTGAAAGGCTGAGAAGAGGTCTGGTGGGACATCCCAGCACCTAGAAATTGTCTAGTGCTTATGACCCAGAATTAAATGTTTGACCTGGGCTTCCTTTTCTTTTTTTCTTTTCTTTCTTTCTTTCTTGGAAACAGCTTTATTGAGGTCAGTGCACTAAACTGAACATATTTGAAGTGTGCAATTTGGTGAGTTTTGATACATTAATCCCCAGAAACCACCCCCACAATCAAGATAATGATGGTCATCATCATCCCCAAAGTTTCCTCGTACCGCTCAGGGATCTCTCTTCTCTTGTCCCCTGGTAATCACCAATCTGCTTTCTGTCCCTGTAGATTACTTTGCATTTTTTAGAACTTTATGTGAATGGAATCATGCAATGTATACTTTTTTCTGTTGTTCTGGCTTCTTTCAGCCAGCAGAATGATTTTGAGGTTCATCCAGGTAGCTGCTAGTTGTCCTTTTATCCATTCCTTTAGTGCTGAGAGGTATCCCGTTGTGTGGGTGTTGATCTGCCCTCCCGTTGATGGAGTAGCAGCTTCACTGCTCCATAGCTTCCTGCATTTGCCAGTTCCATACCCCATGGCACCCCCACAGTAACTTTTTCTGGAGAGGCTAGAATCGGTTGGTAGCCTGCCTCGGGACGAGGCCGTCTTAAGAAAGAATCCTTATTACCAAGGTGAAAAAGCCTCATCCCCAAGGAGTGAATTACTTGCAAAGGCACTGAGAGTCCACATAGTCTCAGTGTGGACCACCTCTTACAGGCAAGAGATTTGGGAAATGCCAAGTTAAGTATGACAGGGGAGATGGGGGTTAGGAAGTTTAGATTCTGATTATCTTCAGCGACAGATTCCAAGGGATACCTTTCATTCAAGTTTCCTAGGTGCACCTACCCAGGTCTCGGGTTCTCCATGCTCTTTGAGTGCCATTCCTTCTACTCTACTTCATCTTGGACTCCTGTTCCCTGACCTTACCCACACCAGCCTTCTTACCACTTCTCTTTACTCAAGAAACAAATACCTAGATCAGGGCAAAAGGCCCCTGGGTGCTTGCTTGTGCATGTGGCTGTGAGCCTGTCTCAAGCTTAACAGTGTTCAGTTCTGGACAAGAGCCTTTGTCTGCAGAAAAGCAAGCTACAGGAGTCCTTAACATGTTTCCTGTTAAATTGTACAAGAAGCCAGTGTGAACGACTAAGATTGCTTTGAAAAATATGGCTTACCTGAGAATAATTTCTCCTGGGGAAATTTTTTCCAGAGTGGGACGTTTACAGTTTTAGTTTTATCTTTCTTTTTCTTATTTCCCCACATACCAAAAATTTAATATATAGTATATAAGTAAATGTATAATATATAAATATTTTATATACTCACACATATATTTTTTTCTGTCTTGTTAATTCTGGAAAATTATTGTGAGTTAAACCAGTGCCATTTGTTGGAATTCTTATTAGGCAGGTGCTGAACCAGCAGTCCCGTTAACAGAGACTTGAGGAACCCTTGCCTTTTTTTATGAATTCGACCAGGTTCTTGGATTTCTGCTCAGTAGCCTGGTCTCTCAGACATGTGTCTAATGCTTGAATACAGAAATGCCCTTCCCTCCCTCTCCTGCGTGTCACCCAGCAAGCCTCGGGGACAGGTCTTATAATTCCAGGGCCCGCACACTCATATCCTGCTCTGCTCACCTGCATCCTAGAGCTAAATGGTGACAGCTGTGAGAAATGGAAAAGGGAAGCTGTAGAAGAGCATCTGTGGTCTGAGGTCTTAGGAGTTCGGCATCTCCTGGGAGACCTCAGTAAATATTTGATCATATCAGAAAATCACTGTCAGTACCGGGAATTAGCCATCAGGAGAAGGGCATCTCCTCCAGGCACAGAAGCCTACACCAAGCATCCCAAGTGTATACCACTCCACCTGTCCGAACATAAAGGAACCCAAAAAAGCATTTTCCTTCTGGAAATTTTCTCTGCACCCTCACTCCCAGGAAGGAATTAAATGATCAATAATGCAAAAGAACAAGTCTTTTTAAAGATTTTATTTATTTATTTATTTACTTATTTATAGAGAGGGAAGAAAGGAGGGAAAAAGAGAGGGAGAGAAACTTCAATCAGTTGCCTCTGTCACGCCCCCAACTGGGGGCCTGGCCCGCAACATAGGCATATGCTCCGACCGGCAATGAACCAGCAACCTTTCGGTTAGTGGAATGGTGCCGGATCCATTGAGTCCAAAAGAACAGGTCTTTGATTCCTGTAGGGTTCATTTCTAACAAGCCAGAGTTGAGTTATTTCCTGTGTGTGACCCTGGCCTAAAGGCCATCTAAAAGGGAAGAATTAAATTTAATATGTTAATTTACTTTGCTATTAAGTAACCTTGAGTTAGAAAAGTCACCCAAATTCGAATGATTACATTCTCCGAGAGTGTTTACCTAGTAAACTCTCTTGAATTCTGGGAATTGGGAACACTGACTTCTGGTGTCATAATTTCATATTTGACATGAAGAGTCAGTTTCCTAACATTGCTTTTTTTATGTATAAAATGGGAAGAATGGTCTTGTCTTGTTCCCTGGAATACTGAGAAAAACTTCCTTTGAGTCCTAGATTTTGGAAGAGCCCACACTCAGGTTATTTCAGTTTATATCTTGAATTCACCAAAAAGCAAATTCTGAAAACCAAAGTTGAATTTAATTTTAATATAGCACTTTATTAAAGGATGGGGAGGGAATTATATATTAGAAACAAACCTAAAAAGTGGTATATTGGTCTTTAGAAGTGGGAATTAGGTATTTCATACTTACATGCTAAGGATAAGCCATGCTGCTGTGTTTTCAATTGTATAGTTGCTGTCATTGCTTTTTAGGGGTAAAGGTTTGTCATAAAAGTCGCCTCAAACACCCATGGGTTTTCTTGTTCTACATGACATTTTGAATAGACTTGGTTAGACAGATGATAATTCCAAATAAATTCAAATCCATAGTATGCATAAGGGAGAAGGGAAGGGGTACAGAGAGAGAGAGAGAGAGAGAGAGAGAAACATCAATGTGAGAGAGAAACATCTATCGGTTACCTCTGGTATGCACCCTAACAGGGGCCAAACACACAACCCAGGCATGTGCCCTAACCAGGAATCGAACTGTGAGAGCCTTTCGCTTTTTGGGATGAAGCCCAACCAACTGCACTACACTAGTCAGGGTGAGACATACTTTTTATAATCCAGTGAGCACCATGCAGACCCACTCAACCCAAATGCTGCAAGTTAAATTTTTATTCTTCTCAGTTCCATTCATGTTTTGTTGTAGTCTGATTCTACTTGAAAAATTTTTACTTTTCTTACAGAAAATTTCCTTTGTAGACTTAACTTAGTTTCTACCTTATCCTGTCCCCCACTGCTGAAAGGTCTTGATTCTTTAAAATCTAAAGTAAATGATCTGTAACTGAAAATATTTTTTTCTTGAAAGTATCTTCTGAATTTTTTCTGACTTCAGTCCAGTTTAAACAATTCCCCGCTGACCCCTCGCCCTCCCTGCCGCAGCTTCCCTGCCTTATATTGGAAGAGTACTTTGATTTGCAACTTCTTTTCCTCGTCTGTTAATTTAGCTACCAAAACAAAGCTTCTGCTTTATTTCTGGCCCCATCGACTACTCTTCACCTGTCAAGGTGATTTTTACTTCATCTCAAGTCTAGCTTTGAGCATGTCCTCATAAAGCAAAGATGAAGTATTTGTTTACTCTTGGCCAGGCACCGTTCCTTCACATTAGTTATTCCTTATGCTATTTGATGAAGATTGCATCGCATATTCCATTACAGTTAACTGGCTAGCTTGCATTTTTGTTAACTAAAATTACCTTAATGACATGGAAATATTTTTTTCAAGAGGGGAAAAAAGAGAAGGATTTCTTTTAAGCTGTAGAGCACCGAATTGTGTTTGTAAGATTTTCTTAAACTCAGAGCCCCAAAGGGTCCCTCGTCATGGGCTCTGGTAAGATGCTGACCTCTGAGACTGGGAAGGATCTCACACTGGGCAGCAGGGGTCCTCACCCCGCTCAGGAACCCTTGCTGCCGAGCAGGGAGGGTGAGGCTGGCCACGGCCAGGATCCTCTTGAGTCTGCTGGTAGTCCCTTGTGGGTTTCTTGGGGTCTTTTGTTCATGTAAGGAGTTGCTTCCCGTGAGTGCTCATACCCCTTGTCAGCTGGTGGTGCCTAGAGAATGGAAAGGCTGTCAGCTACTGAGGCCTGAGCATTTTCTGTCCCATGAGACTATCTCTGTGACACTAGGATTCCATGTGGCCAGGAAACCACAAGTATCTTGTGTGTCAACCCACCCACAGTGGGATCCGTCTCCCTGCCTCTACTGTGTCTTTGCCTTTGGCCTTGAGGCTGTTTGTGTACACAGCTTACGTAGATGTTATCTCTCGGTTTGTGTCTCTGCATTTCCTGATGCTGAAAGGCTTTAAGATGCCATAGTCACAATTTCTGCATGTGACCTGGTTTAGGGCCAAGTTCAACAGGAAAATATAGGCATGTGGGTTTTAGGGCATGACGAGGTTTTCTGGCACTGTGACCTATGTTGGATTTTGATGATCACATCTGGTTGGATTTAGAAAAGTCTGCCTGACCTTAAGAATCTGGGTGTGGATTTTCTTACATTGTCTTTAGTTTGAAAATCTTTTTAGCTGACTCCCAAATATCAAATACAGGCAATATGATGAAATATAGATGGGAAAAACTTCTAGTGAAATGGCAGTAGCACCAAAGAACCCTTTTTGTATAAAACCTCCTTGAGGTAGGACAGTGATCATTTTTAAAAAAGAATTTTCCATCTTCCAGCTTCATCTGCGCCATCAAAGAGTTCTTCACTGGCTCATGATGACTTTTCACCTCATCCCATGTTAGGCTTGAGCATTTGTGGTAAAAAATAGGGACCTTTTTGTGAGCACCAGTGAGCTGGTGCTTTCTGATGGGAGAAATGCTTATTCAAAAAATAAACATGTGACTCACGATGATTCTCAGGTTAATCTAAAAGGATAAACCAGTGGGAATAACCAAGAAAAATGTTTAAAAGGGGGCTTAAAGAGAGTGAGTATGCATCAGCTGTTAATGGATGTTAGAACACTACAAGCCTTTGGCACTGGCTCAGAAATAGATTGGAATATATATTAGAATTTAGCATATGATAAAGGTGGCATTTCAAAGCAACGAGGAAAAGATAACTTGTTAAATAAGTAAATGGTACAGAAGTAAATAGCTCCGGCTGGTATGGCTCAGTGGATTGAGTGCTGGCCCATGAATCAAAGGGTCATCAGTTAGATTCCTATCCCAGTAGGGGCACATGCCTGGGTTGTGGGCCATGTCCCCAGTTGGGGTGCGTGAGGGGGAACCACACATTGATGTTTCTCTCCCTCTCTTTCTCCCTCCCTTCCCCTCTCTAAAAATACATTTAAAAAAATTTTTTTTAAAAAGAAGTAAGTAAACTTTTATACTATATGCATACCAACGACATCCTGGGGAAAGCACTTGTAGCACGTAAGACTGACAAATTTGCGAACAGGCGTATAATAAAGGTTCTTATAAATCATTAAGAAAAATATGAACATATGGTGGGAAATGGCACCAAGGCATCTGAACTGTTCACAAAAGAAGTAGTATACATTGGGTCCTCAAATAACATCCTTTTGTTCAAAGTCATTTTATAATAACATTGATAAAATGCCATAGGAACTTAACTCTTGTTTTATAGCAATAAGTCTATGGTAAAATGCCTTTGTTTTATGTTATTTCACTTAAAGTCACAGAAGCTATCGATGACATTATGTGAGAACTTACTATATATGACCAATAAATTTATGAAAAAATGTTAAATATTACTAATAATCAAGGAACTGAATTATGCTAGACCATTTACCCACCTGTTAGATTGGCAGCGATGTTGTTAAGCTCTATGGAGAGATGGTGAGAACTCTGAGAAAGGGGACCACCCCACCTTGTGGGGCGCATGAGCTAGGAGACCCCTGTAAAGAGTCTTCGGCGTGTGCAACCGCAACCTGGGAGAGTAGGAAGCCATTGGGCAGATACGCAAGTAGCGATGATAATAATGGACGTTTTAAAGACCCATAGGCTATCAAATGAGTAAACTGTGCTCCATGCACACACACGGTGGAGCACACGCCAATAAAAATGGAAGTGGCAGAATATATTTCTTGATGTAGAAAGATTCTCCAGTTTAAATGAATGAATAAATCAACCACAAAATACTGTGTGCAGAATGACCGCACATCCACCCTACGCACTCACACACTCACTCACACACACACAAACTTGCCCCATTTAACCGACTGTGGATGGTAGAATTATGGTATTTAAAAAATACTCCCCTTTTTAACTTAACACTCTCATATGATTTTTCTACAGAAGCATATGTTGTTTATGCCATTCTTTTAATTTTTTTAAGTAATAGGAATTAAAATTGCCCAATTTAAAAAATATTCTTACCAGTCAATTAAGAGCATTTGTTCATTTTACATACATTGGTTATATCCACAGTCATTCAAAACCACTTATTTTTCTTAGCTGCAGGGTGTTCTTTTTTTTCTTTTATTCACATTACTTAAATTACATGTGATGTCATTAATACAGACTTTCTGCCTGAAGCCAAGTCTTCCCCTGCCCACCCCTCCTCTGGGATTTCCACCCTCCCAGTCCCTGCCACAGAGTAAGTCATCCTTCAGACAGCAACCACCACCCCCTCCTCCCCACTCCTCCACCACCCCACTCCTCCGCAGTGGTTTTTAGCACAAAGACCTTTGAATAGCTGCTCTCAGAAGTGTCTCTGGGGCCCAGTGTCAGGGTAGGGGGACTGAGTACAGTTATGGGAAACACGGCCATGGCCTACCCAAATTAATTGACGTTTCTAGATACCCATAACCCGAAATCAGCAGCGTTTCTTATTACCATCTTCTGAGAAACTCTTTATGTCTTAATGCAGCTGATACTAGATCTTACTACAAATGTAATTTCTCAATAATAGTCTTTTTTTTTTTCTGCTCAGTAATATTGAGGTGTTAATAGCTCCCCCTCGAGGCTGTCATAGGAGTTGTAGTTGGTGGCATCTGTCGCAGCCAGTGCCCATCCCTCCCCCTACCAGAGCCTGGCTTTATAAGTTGCTCTCAGTGTCAAACTAGGTTTCCTTCTGTGACCTTTCAAGAGCTTCTTTTATTTTTCAAAGAGCTTTCTTTTCATTTGGTTTGATAATTTTGCTCAGAAACTTAGCATATGGACCAGCTACATAATCTGAGGGGCCCAGTGCAAAAATGGAAATGCAGGCCCCATTGTTAAAAAATTACTGAATTCCAAAATTAAACCAAGCATGGGACGTTCTAAATTCTGGGCCTTGTATGACTTCCCGTATAGCTGGTTGCAAGTTACAGAGTTATTCACTCTTCTTGCCCCTGTGGTCTCTGTCAGGGTTTGCCTGAAGTGGGTGACAGGTAACGTGACATAAAGGGAAGCAGGTTTTAGATCAGGAAGCCCTGCATTCTGGCCCTGAGCCTGGTCTTGCACTTCGGCCTCTGAAGCCTGTGGCCCTTCTGTGAGGGGCCGCTGCCCTCTGACCATCCCACATTCATGATGCCAGCTCTTTCTCTCCCATGTGTAGAAGTTCATTGAGTTTGAAGATGCCTTGGAACAAGAGAAGAAAGAGCTACAAATCCAGGTGGAACACTATGAGTTTCAGACCCGCCAGCTGGAACTGAAGGCCAAAAACTATGCAGACCAGAGTAAGTAGCCAACCCGAGAGCTGGAATCGCGCTGTGTGTTGTTTTCAGGCCTACCCCAGCTGGGCAGGGTGTTGAGAGCCTTTGATAAAAAGAGCAAGAAAATACAGTGACAGCCTTATTTTATCGTCACTGTGATTCCTTCAGCCGGTATGCTCCTATGTGTTTCTGTAATCAGCCTCCATTCTTTGTGGAAATAAAATAAATAATTAAGGCCCCTCTGATGACGTAACATTTTTGCACATACTGCAGTCCGACCCCAGATCACAAATCTGTGACCTTCATGTGGTCCTTTGGGGCAAAGCGCTCCAGCTGCCCACCTGCCCTGTGAGGCTCTTGTCTGCACACCACTGAGGAAAGATTGCCGTTTTGTGACCTGGAAGTTGGGCTTGATGATGCAGCCCCCTGGAGTGACAGTTCCTAGGATGGGTGTACCGCTGATTAACGCCCCTATAGGAACACCCTCCTCCTTGCAAGGAGAAGAGATTATTTTTGTGACAAGAACTATTCTTTTAGTTTTCAGAAGTCTTTGTTTAAATTATACTGTCAAAGTGAAAATGATCTGTGTGTGATTTCAGTATTCTGTAGTTAGAAGTTTTGATGATGGAGATCTACTTTGCTGCTTTACCTACTTCCCTTGGTTGGCAGGAGCTTTCATTTCTCTGAAAAATTCAGATAAAAGTGGGAAGAAAAATGGTTGGTTGTGTTGGTCCTATCCCTATCCCAAACCAAGACTTAAAGTCCAGTACCCTCAGTGCGTTGGTTGCTTGTGGACAACCAGGCAGACTGTTGGCTACATACATGTACAAACATGCTTGTATTTGCAAACTGAAAGCAAACGAAAAGGCCCAATTTAGGCATGTGTCGATAAACCCTTTCTATAATTACACAGACTCCTTAATATTCCCTTTGCTTAGAATACTTTTCATAATGAAACCTTTTCAGCTCTTCGTAGAAGGAAAACATGTAAGCTCCAAATTACAGATTGAAGTTGCTCATTTGGTCAGCGCCAGCAGTGAGAGCCAGAGGAGAGAGGAGGACAAGCCTCTGGGCCGTGTACACCTGCCCCAGCAGAGAGGTTAGCAGAGGCCATGGGGCTCTGACCCCAACGTCCCCTCCAGGGACTCATGTGCAGACAGGCAGCCCCTCCCAAGGCTGGAGCAGAGACCAGGAGCCTTTCTCTGACAACCAGGTCTTTGTGTGTTATGAGCCAGAGTCTGTAGGCACTTTGAGCTTTTTCAGGGATGACTAAGCTCTTACTCTGCTTTGTGCAAATACCTGTTGCTCCTCAAAGTTTGGGCCCCTGACCAGCAGTGTCAGCATTGTCTGGAATATTAGAAATGCAGACTCTGAGGCCTTATCTGTTAGGCATAGCCTTGACAGCGTAGCGTCCAAAGACCCAGCTGGGAAAGCTACACCAGGAATCATGGAACAGGAGAGCATATGGACCGAGTGAGAAGTTGACTAGTGTCATCGTTAAATCAGTTTACAGCAATAAGCAGAAAGTGGGGCAGATGGAGAGGCTCACACACTGGGGATGGGCGGATGCCGGGAGGACTGCCACATGAGTCCTGGGTCCATGACTGTCATGTGTCCTGTCCCTGGCTCTGCATATCAGCTGTACCCTCTCGGTGGGAGTACAAGGACAGGTTGCAGTTTGAACAAAGGACCACAGACAGAAGGTTTTCGAGTCCAGTGGCATACTTGCTCTGTTGGTGAGATGTAGGGGTGTGGGCACCAGCTGCCACTATAGCTCCCCAGTGAGGCCTCGGAGCAGTCAGATGGCAGAACACATGCAGGCCAGAGGGGACCATCCTGTATGTCACAGGGGCTGCCAATTTAGGGGTGACACAGCTGCCAGCCTGAAGGTAGTATAATCATGACTTGGTTTTTTCAGCCCTTGGTACACATGTGTAAGGGACACTTGTGTATCTGTCATGTGTCTCAGATGTGGATATTCTTTGGCTCTTTAACACACCTTGGAGGCTACTCACTTACGAATTCTGACTTTTTCCACAGTCCCTTGCTCACCTCTGGTCTACACTTGACACATCCTGTGAGTTTTGCTGGCATCTCCGTAGCTGCTGGCTAACTTAAGCTTAGGTAGTAATGCTTGGTGTGTTTTACCTGTCCTGTATTTTTTCGTAACAGAATTGAATAGCCTCATATCACAGACACACATATAACTCACCCCAGACCAAGTCAGAGTCCGCATTCTAGCATCCCCAGGGGATTCTCTCTTGCTGATAACAGTCTCTTGAGCTTCAGATGCTGCAGTGGTCTGCACCAGGCATTGGCTTGTCCTGGAACCCTGCACCCTCCTTTCATTAAGCCTAGAGCAGTATGAAATTGTGAGAATTGGGTTGCGTGGTTGACAAACAGCTGTCGTGTTTTCCAGTTTCCCGGTTGGAGGAGCGAGAATCAGAGATGAAGAAGGAGTACAACGCTTTGCACCAGCGACACACAGAGGTAGGTGCCCAAGCCATGATCTGCATCAGCCCCCAGCCCACACAGGCCACACTTGGAGCAAAACCACGAGAGTGCAACCGCAGCCAGACACATGGAGCAGCCACTGACCTTGGGTTGCCTCCTTGGCCTTTCTTTTCCTGGTGTTCTGCTGTCAAGTGGGAAAGCTGTCAACCTCATGCTGGTCAGGCTCCATTTTGCTGAGCTCTGTCATTTTTGCCATCCGAGCACAGCAAGTTGAGAACATTGCGAGTTAGGGAGGAGGGCAGACAGGCCTTGGTCAGCAGGCATTACTCACACAGAGGTGTCCTTCTCCACAGATGATACAGACCTACGTGGAGCACATCGAGAGGTCCAAGATGCAGCAAGTTGGGGGAAACAGCCAGACCGAGAGCAGCCTGCCCGGGCGAAGGTAGGCAGGGCCCGAACCTACAGAGCCCAGTGGTGCCCTGTCCCAGAGGAGGCCAGAGAGCTGCATCCTCCTGACTCAGGAAGACGGGTGTCTGGTCAGAGCGTGTGGCTTAAGCCAAGAATGTGTGCTGAGATTTTCCCAGGCGCCACGATAGGGGTGAGGGAGCCTGGGTGGACCTGTGCTGGCCCATGTGCAGTCACAAATGCCCAGGGGAAACTGTGCAATCGCTTCTAATTCTTACAGATTCCGTCTTTGTGAATTCGCCTAATCACTAAGATTTATTTGGAGCCTCCAAATCAGCACTTGCAGTGCTTTTAAGTCATTTACAGACACATGCAGAGCAGTGAAAAGTTGTGTCACCCAACACACATGCCCACTAAGGTCAAACGAGGTACTGCCTCCTGCTTGTCTCAGCCCCATGAAGAGATGCCCAGAGGAGGGAGACAGGACGGCGCAGTGTTGTGCAAGCCTCGCTCGGTGGCCCCAGAATCTGAGAGCTACACGCCTGCTGCAGGGCAGGGCAGTGCCGCGCCAACAGACTGAGAGGCCCTGGCTTGTCTGAGCCCAGGAGCTCAGCACTGGTTTATTAGAGGAGTGGGGAGAAACCTGCAGAGGTCAGGCTTCTTCTCTAGTTTCTGTGCCCTACGGTCGGGTAAAACCAGACCACAGTCCCCAAGGGAGCAGATTGTCAAAGATCTCCAGGCCTTTGACCCCCTCAGGGAGTTGACCCCTGAGAGAGACCAGAGTTACAGAGTTATTGACCTGGGCTGGGGAGGTTGGTACCAATGTTCTAAGTCTCCATCAGGTGGGAGGACGGACCAAGGTGGGAATCCCAGGCCCCACAATTGCGCTCAGCCACTGACCTATTTCTAGCCGTGGCCCCTCGTTCCTGTAGGCAAAGGCTTACAGCCCCTAGTCAGGTCACATAAAGGCCTTGCTGGCTACAAAAGGGTTTTTTTGGTCCTATCTTCTTACGGGGTTATATCTGTGAACAAGTAGACTCAGATCCTTCCTTGTGGGCACCCTCGGTTACTCTCTGGGTCACTGTGGCCATAGCTGTTGTGTTCCTGTAACTGGAGTCTTCAAATGTGAAAACAGAAATGTGTGCTGTGGGACTTCCAGTCAAGATGGTGGCGTAGCAGACATGGCTCGCCTCTTTGCACAACCACAACAAAATTACAACTGAAATATAGAATAATTATCACTCAGAACCAACAGAAATCGAGTTGAATGGAAGTCTGACAACTACAGAATTAAAACCACAACCATCCAGACTGGTAGGAGGGGTGGAAACGTGGAACGGGCTGGTCCCACATCCACAAGTTGTGGATACAAATTTGGGAGGGATATCTTGGGAGCGAGTAGCCCCACACCAGGCCCTGCCAGCCCAGGGTTCCAGTGCCAGGCAGATAAGTCCCCACAACTTCTGCTTGCAAAAACCAGCGGGAATTGAGTCTGTGGAAGAAAATTCTGGAGCCCCAGCAGTTCCTCTTAACCCACACACGGACTCGCCTACTGGGAGTCACTCTCTCTGGGCTCTTGTGCGGGGGAGGAGGCTTGAAGGGCACCAGTGGTATGCAGGGGGAGGCTGAGGTATCTGGCATCAAGGCAAACAAATGTCATTGTCCCTTTTCTGGGCCCTCCCCCGACAGAGTTGGCAGACTGGTGCCCTATGTAAGACTCCATCCACCTGGGTAACACTGTTTGACCTGCCTTGGAGATCACCAGACTCCACTCCACCCAATGTACCGGCTCACCCAAGCTGCTTTTCCCTGTGAATGGCTTATACTTCACAACTTCCTAAATCCTCTCAAACAAGCAGCAGTTGGCCTCAGTGAACCTCAGACTCGGAACTAGCGGCCTAGATTCACAGCTTGGCTTCGCCTGCAAATCTCCAGGCCCAGCACAAGCAGCAGCCATCTCAGATTGCTTTACAGCTCAGGCAGGGTCACTCCAGGAAAAACAGGTCGAAGCTGAACCTCGCCTCCACCACTTGGGAAAACCCAGGGCCAGTGCACCCAGCAGACAGCTACAGACCATCTTGGAGCACCACCACCCTGCCCCTGTAGAGCTGCTCTTCCACTGAGGGCAGAGGTTGGTGGTCAGTGGTCACAGCCAAACCTTGTAGCTGACTGGCCTGGGTAAATCCCTCCCATTGATCTGCCAACAGCAACCAAGTTTTAACTATAAGAGGAGTGTGTACTCAGCCCACACGAAGGGGGCACCTCGAGTACCCAGCTTGGGGGACAGGGGAGACTGTGTCACTGGACCCTATAGGACACCTACTACATTAGGCAAGGATACCAAGACACAGAGTCAAAGCACCTCTACCTAATGCATAGAAGCAAACACAGGGAGGCTGCCAAAAGGAGGAGACAAAGAAAATGACCCAAATGAAAGAACAGATCAAAACTCCAGAAAAAGAACTAAATGAAATGGATGTAAGCAATCCTTCAGATGCAGAGTTTAAAACACTGATTATACAGATGCTCAGAGAACTTCGTGAGGACCTCAACAGCATAAGAAAGATCCAGTCAGAAATGAACCATGCATTAATTGAAATAAAGAACAATTTATAGGGAAACCACAGTAGACTGGATGAAGCCGAGAATCAAGGCAATGATTTGGAACATAAAGAAGCAAAAACAAGCAATCAGAACAAGAAGAAAAGAGAATCCCAAAAAATGAGGATAGTGTAAGCAGCCTGTGGGACAACTTCAAGTGTTCCAGCATTCACTTAATGGGGTGCCAGAACGAGAAGAGAAAGAGCAAGAGATTGGAAATCTATTTTAAAAAATAATGAAAGAAAACTTTCCTAATGTGGTGAAGGAACTAGACATGCCAGCCCAGGAAGCACTGAGAGTCCCAAACAAGATGGACACAAAGAGACCCATCCCAAGACACATTATAATTAAAACGCCAAAGGTTAAAGATAAAGAGCTGGGAGGAGGATGTGGGAGAATGGGTGAGAGCGATTAAGAGGCACAAAGAGGTAGTTACAGAATAACCATGGGAATGTAAAGTACAGCATAGGAGAGGGAGTAGCAAAAGAACTTACATGCATGACCTGTGGACATGAACAAGGGTGGGGAGATTGCCTGAGAGAGTGGGGTGTGCCGGGTGGAGGGGAGCAAAGGGGGAAAAAATCAGGACAACCGTAATAACATAATCAATAAAATGTAATTTAAAAAAGGAAAAAAAAATGCGTCCCATGTATGCGAAGGTCTAACGGGGCCCGGAAAGAGTGGACGTCAAGGGATGCGCAGCAGCATCTGGCAGCTTCTTGTGAGGAGCAGGATCTACAGCTGCTGTGGCTGCTCTTCCTGAAAATGCCCCTGCCCTGGAGAAGGGTATGGAAGCTGTCTCTAGCCAGCCTTGAGGCACAGTGAGAATTGAGGGGATATGGATCAAAGACTTTGTTAAAATACAAAACTCTGCAGGTATTATTCCTAGGTCAGGTGTATCTGAAAGTGGGGAATGCAGATCTCCAAGCTACCGTTTCATGGCTTTGGATGTTTTCTCTTGAGCACACCGTGAAATCCTCACTCATCAGTTGCTGAGGGAGTTTCCCAAAACTGCATTGGAATGCTAACCTGGAGTCAGGGGTCTTCGCATTGTTTAGGGGGAAGTTTGGCAGGGCAGTCTGTGCTGAGGTATCTCCAGTGCGTGCTGGGCACTTGGCCAGTTGCCGAGCTGCAGCATTCTGGAGCCTTGAGGACATTTCTGCACTAGCTTTCTTCAAGGCAGGAGCCCCTTGAAGGTCATGCAGTATTGGACCCAGGGAGTTGTGACCTCTGAACTCAGGGCTTAGAGGCCATGAGTACGCAGAGTCCTAAGTCACAGTGGTCAGCACTCTGGGCTCCAGGGTTGGCACAGAAATAGATGTCCTCAGAACCTCAGGATGATGTAGGCTCAGCCAAGAGCAGAAGCTGCCCATACTCATAGCTGGGTCCTGAGGGTCCCGGTCTTCATCAGGGCCGAATCTGACCTCCGATTTCTCCTCTGCATGGAAGAGGCACCATGATTGCAGGATGGGCTGTGCTTTCTGTGGAAGCCTCCGTGTGTGATGAGACAGGAGCTTGCCTGGAAACCTGCTGTCAGTGTGTGTCATGTGGCAGAGTTTGGATGAGTGCAGCTCTGGCTCCTCCACTTTCCTTGCCTCTCCGAGTTACGCTTCGTCCCCTGTGGCAGGCAGTCCTGTGGGAAGTTAGCATCTCCTTTCCCCAGAGAAGCCCCTGGCCCTGTGGCAGGCATTGTCTTACATTGGTCACGACTCCTTCACCTGCATGGGGTGGCTCCCAGGGTCTCCTCTGAGGCCCCTCAGCAGCTCTTGAAGACTCTGTGTTGGACCCCCTCCTCTCCAGGGAATTAGAACAGCCTGGTTGTAAGAAGCCCATCAAGCTGTTTCATCGGGGATGGAAATGTGGGTCTTTTCTGTCCATGCCAGCAAGTCCAGATCCTGCTTCCTGCCCAAAGCCATTTGTAGCCTCTGGGCAAGCGGGGCCTTTGGAGCCCAGAGGAGAGAGCAATGCCTGTGGTGGGGTCATGCCGGGTAGGGGCTTTCTCCAGGCCAAGCCGCGACCCGCAGGAGCTCCTTCACTTGTAAAACAGACCCACGGGCTGTCCAGGAGAGGTTGGGGCTCTGGGCCAGATTTCTGCAAACCTTGTCTCCCAATCTGATCCTGCCAGAAAGGGATGCCTGGGGCCCAGGTGTGCACATTGGACCGGGCGTTGCCATCATGTCCAGGCCCTTGGTACTCTCTGTTAATACGCTTTCCCTGTCTGGAGTTGCCACCTTGTCAGAGAAACACCCGCTACAGGAAGAAGGTGCCTGGGGCTGCCAGCCACAATCCTCCTGAGGTCCTCAGCTGTAAAGAGGAGGATGTTCCTGTGGGGTAGTGGCTGGAACAGCACTTACTTGGGAAGTACTGCACAGGAGACGGTGGGGTGCAGCGTATTTTGGTGGCCTCACTGCCCGGCCAGCCAGCTGGAGGCATTTAGCTTCATCGCCGGCCCACGGTTGGTTGTCTTGTGGTTGCCGTAGCACCTGCAGGGGCTCCTGCCTTCCCTGCAGCCATTCCTCCACAGCCCGGACACTTGCTGGGAGCAAGATGTTCTGAGGACCATCTTGTGTGTCTGACTCTGCCCCAGAACCTGCTTCCAGGTGAACAGATGTGCATGGCAGCCACTGCCTCATGTTTTTACAAGGAGCACATGTGGACATAGAGAAAGCATGAGCTGTCTGTCACTGTGCTGACCACTGGCCTTTGTGGGTCTCACGGGGCCAGACATTCCTTTGTGACCTGTGCACCTACATTGGTGGGTAATGGGGAAGGCTCTGCCTATCATCCTGGACCGCTCTTCTCTGGGGTGTAGCCTCTCCTACCACAACTTGGGATCTTTGGGGACAAGTGTGTGTGACCACCCAGGTTCTTTGTTCAGATTCTCCGGCCCCCCCATGAGGGCTCACCCTTCGTGCAGGGGAGCCTCTGGTTGCCACTGACCCCAGACAGGCTTTTTCCTTCACTCCTGGCTTGGTTTCTGGAATTGTGTGTCTCTGGAATAAAAATCAGTGTGTACTTTCAAACACTTGGTTCAGTTCATGGACACACGTGGCTGTGCACTCCATCCCTGCATGCCCATGTATACATGTGTGTGGAGCCATCTGGAGAACACACTCGCCCACCACCCTGTGCTGAGTACATGTGTGGCCTGCTGACCTGCGGCACAGGCCTTGTTTGGAACCTCTCATCCAAGCTAAGAGGGTCATGCGTATGTGTCATGTGTCTGTCACATGTAGTTGTCTGCACGTTTCAGCATCTGTCTCGAGTGTGGAGTGGGGCGCCTGACTGAGTCGTTGCGTACGTATTCTCTGTGTGAGCAGATGTGCTCCTGGAGCTCCCTGACGCTCTCTAATGCTGTCTTCTTGTCTTGCTCTCTGTGCTGTCACTGCCATTTGCTGGCCCTGTGTATGTCGCTGTCCACAGTCCTCGTCAGTCGTGGAGGAAAAGGTAAAGCCTGCACAGTGTTTGCACTGTCATGCAAGGGGCTTGGGGGCGTTTGGGATCCGGAAAGTTAGGAGTCTGGTGCTTCTTAATTACAAGCACAGGAGGTTTCTGAATCCACTCGACACATTTCCCGCAGCATTGTTACAGATCACAGGCTCTTGATGGGGCATTTACAGGGCCAGGACATTGAGGAGGCAGCAGGCTGGCCCAGGTTCTCCAAGACAGTACCAGAGTAGATACTGGTATAGGGACTCCACTCAGCAAACGTCCACCCGTCCACAGATGGGACTGTGCATCCAAAGCTCAGGGCTGGCATTGCCATAGTGGGCGGTGGGTGGGGTGGAGACCTTGTGCTCTGGTGTCAGACAACCTGGCTTAGTCACTTAGAGCCCTGGACCCAGAGCCAGCAGTGTGACTGTGATCCCACAGGCATGACCTTTGCAGATAGCGTGACACTCTTGGGCTGCAACCTCTAAAGTGGACGAGCATAGGTATCTCCTGAGGGAGCTGCGGGGATGTAGTGAGAGGACACACTGGCCGAGCTTCAGACAGGGCTCTGGGCCGTCAGTCAGCAATGCCCAGCAAGTGCTAATGGGGCTCAGAGAATAGGCCCATTTGCGATTCTCTGGGGAACATCAAAGAGATGAGATGGAATTCCTGGTAATGATTTCTGTTGGGAGACAGTAGCCTGTCTGTCTCTGGGTGTAGAGTATGCCTGCACACAGAGCTGTGGGAGCAGCTTGTGGACAAGCGTTCCCTGACCTTTGAGAATGCCCCCAATCTGCCTCTGCTGTCATCCCGTAGCATCTGGTGAAGGCTAGGTTTGAATTTGTCTGGGAACAAGAGACCTGTTGTGTGCATTTCACCCAAGGTCAGAGCCGGCCAGGACGGGCTCCTCATACCAGCACTGGCAGTCCCAAGGAGGAAAAGTGAGCAAAGGAAAGGCTGGGAGCCCCGAGGGAGCAGGTGGAAGTTGCCTTCAGTCCTCACCTGGCCCTCCTCCTCCAGGGACGTGCTGAGCATGCGGCAGAGGCTGCCTTCCCGGACGCCTCAGTCCTCGCGGGCTGTGTCAGAGCCCAAGAAAGCGCTGAGCCATTGGCCACTGATGTCTTGATGAATATGCAGACTCAGAGCTTTCCAACATGATGTCTTTCTTAGGATCTGAGTTTCTGCAACTTTTAATGACATATCCGGGAAAGCGTCCTCTGTCAAGTGATGAGAGCTGTGTGAGGCACTTCCTGAGAGGCCTAGGCCCTGAGTGTGCCTAGGAGTGTGGCTCCCAAAGGCACCAGTAGCCCCAGCCCTGTGGGAGCACACTGATCCTCTGGTTCTGTCCCTGCCACAGACTAGCCCCTTTGGTGGTAAAACCAGGTGCCAGTGGGTCCAGAGCCCCTGCTCTGCAGGAGGCAGCATCTTACTGAATAGGACAGAGGAGCTGGCCACAGAAGGGATAAAGCAGGACTCGATTCACAGATTTCGTATTTCACCCTTTGGGGGGGCCCAGCTAGAGAGACCACTCCCAGAGTTGGACTTCATGAGGCCGTCTACCCAACCATAGTCAGTTCTGGTCAACAGGGTTGCTCTTCCCGCCGCCCCCACCCATCACCTGCATCCACCAAGCACCACGGGGAAACCTGTTATCTCTCTCCAGAATATTCTAGCCTCTGTACTCAGCTCCTTGGAACCACTGAGGAAGCCCCCCACCACCCCTTCCACTTCCATCTCTGGGGATGAGTCTGAGCATGAAAGGCTGTGGTATGGGAGACTAATTTTTGGCCTAAACAGCTCCGAGCGGCATGGGCTCTGTAGATGACAGTCTCTGGGGTGCAGGGTGTCTGTTCTGGGGCAGGGGGGGAGCTGGCCTTGTCTCCTCCTCCTGGTGCCTGATTGGCCCTCACTGGTACTAAGGTCCACGAGTTTCTCCTCAGGGTTGAGCTCAAGTCCAGGCTACCAGACAGTCCCAGTTTCCTAGCATAGCTTTAAAAGAACCCCTCTCTGGTGTCAGTGCTACATGACCACTGGAACCATTCACAGAGCCAGAGAAGGGTTCCCAGGGGATTGTAGAGGGGGTGACACCCAGCAGAAGGGTAGGGCCTTCTTACTCTATACTCAGTTCAAACATTTTTTTCAGTGAGGTCTTACGAAAAAACAATCAAGGAGTGGGGCTGGGGCCTGAGAGGGGGTGGAGACAAGTGACAGAGAACGGAATCAACGAGAGTTGGTTTTTTTCTCCCTGGCTCCAAGACTTGAGTCTGGGCTCCACACAAGGAGGCCGTCATTGGAACAGCTGTCACTCTGAGGAAGCAGTCGGTGCTGGTCCCTGGCTGGCACTGCTGTGGGGTGTCTTAGCTTAGAGAGCAGGTGTCTATTTAAAAATTAAAACTAAAAGTGATAAAAAATGATCACAACACAGCGGACAGGGAACTGTTATACAGGAGCATAGTGAAGCAGAGATCCCCCTGAATGTGCAAATACCTTTGATTAAAGAGTGGCTGTAGATAGGAGGGAATGGGAGGTTCCTGTGTATGAGGCTTCCCAGAAGACCGCGCCCTCACAACAGCTGACCTCTGTCTCCCTGAGCCAGGCATGCAGAACAGTACCATCTGCAAACTAGGCATCCGCATGTGCAGAGTGTTCAGTTCTCCTTTCATGAGCCACCGTTTGACCATCCGCTTCCTGTCCTCTTCCTCACATTTCAGCAGGAAGGAGCGCCCCACCTCTCTGAATGTCTTCCCCTTGACCGACGGCATGGTACGTGCACAGATGGGGGGCAAGCTCGTGCCTTCGGGGGACCACTGGCACCTGAGTGACCTCGGCCAGCTGCAGTTCAGCTCCACCTACCAGGTTTTGTAGCCGTGCTGTGGAGTGAGGGTCTTCTTCCTGTCGCCCCATGTCCATTCAGGAAGCCCAGTCTTTGCATACAACCCTTTGCAGCTTTCCCTGGGTTAGTGGGACTCCTCCCTGAGGTGCGACGACAATGGAGAAACTGGACCAGCTCAGGAGGGCACGGTCTTGCATTGGCATCTATTAGTCCAGGCTAACCCCTCTGCAGTAAGGGTATGCCCATTTAGGGCTGAGCTTAGTGACTCCCCCCCAAATAAACCCCAAAGCACTAGCCTCACGGCCAGACTGGATGCCAGCCCAGAGTGTTCTGTGCTTCTGGTGTCTGAGGTTTGCACAGCAACCAGGAGAGTCAAGGCCAAGAGGCAGCTTCTCTTCTCTGGGCTGTTCTCACTTGCCTATCCATGCTAACGGCTTCTGGACCTCTGAGTCTGAGAATGCAACATCCTGGGTGTGCACAGCTAACCAGGGAGTGCACCTGGAATGGGGGGCCCTGGGAAAGCTGAGGGCAGGAACTTTCCATGGCCCATCACTTGTTCAAGGCCCCTGGTCACTTGCAGCCAGTTTTGGTCTATGAGCTCAGCTTGCCTGGCGGAGGCAGACTGTGGCAGGACAGGACACTGACCCCTTGCCAGGTAAGGATGCCACCCTCAGGGGTGGAGGAAGTGACCCTGGGACTGGTGGATTTCCTATAGAGGCGATTGGAAGCTGCAGGAGGCAAAGGGCTTTGGCATCTAGGTGGGGTTGGGCTGTGGACATGGGGCCCAGGTGTCCCAGAAATTTCCTTTTTGCTATAGCTCCTTGCTGACTGTCCTCTGCCTCTGAGTGTCTGGCTTGCCTGCAAGAGGTAGCTGCAAGCTATGACTCCAGTGGCTTCAGCTTTTGTTCCAGGGAGTGAGCATGTCTCCGTGACATTTGACCCAGGCACTCACCTGCCAGTTGTGGGCTGTCCTGCCAGTGGGTGGGGGCTAGGCAGAAGGGTATAGGCCTGTGGGGTCCCAGCTGTCCCCACCATTCAGGCCAGGCTTGTCCATTTAAGCTGACTGCTCACACTCACTCTCACTTGAACGAAAACTGGGCTTATAGCTGGGGCTTCCCTGGAAGCTCCTGAAGAAGCTGTGTGAGCCTCAGAAAGCCTTAGTGACCCCTCTCGCTCACTCTGGCCTCCTGGACTATCGTTTCTCCTGCCTGTGTCTGAGCCAGCTTTTTTTCTCATGACGTCTTTTTTCTCTCTTACTATGTTGTCTGACATAGTCTTTCTCTTAATAAATTACAGTGTTTCATGTTTTAGTTCTTAGGTGTATTTTATTTGATTTTTATTTTTTTAAACAATTATTTAAGTTCATTTAACTTCATGCTCTAGGTTTTAAGGTTTTTCTAATTTCTTAATTTTTTTGTTGTTTTTGTTTTGTTTTTTGTTTTTATGTACTGTATTTTCAGTGTTTTAACCAAACAGTTGTGGCTACTCATGGTGAGGAAAGACCGCTAAGAGTTTGGGTTCTTTGCATTTGGAGGTCACTGCTACACGTTGATGTTTAGGAGGTTGAGAGGTTTGCCTTTAGGTAAGTGGTGGCCAGGGGGAGTGTCCGTGGGTAAGTGGTGGACTGCAGGGTAACGGAGAGCTAAGGGAGCTTGGGGGTGTCCTGGTTGTGTCGCAGAATTTTCTGCAGTGATTACCAGGGTCAGGGACACCCACAGAAAATCCACAGACACAAGTTTAAGAATCAGAGATAGGCCGGGAAACATGGTTGATGAGGAGCAGAAGGTGTGGTTCTGTGAGAGGGGCCTCCTGCACCTGCCCTACCCTGGCCTTCCTGGAGTTCCCACACGTATGGTCTCCTGTACCCATCTCTCTTCAAGTGTTAGCACAGGACCAGGTGGCAGCAGAGTGTCCCCTCCCCATAGGACGCCCACGTGCCTTGGATGTTTAGAGTGACAGAGCACTTGGGGAGCCATCAAAAAGGCTTTCAGTGTGCGTTGGTGCTATGAAAAGGAAAAGAATTTTCCTTCTCAGTTTGGCCATAAGCTATAGAACCCAAACCCAAATTGAAATGCCTAGACAGAGGCACTTCTAGGGAGTGAGGGGCAAGCCCTCAAGCAGGGCTTCTCGCGTCTGCACACCGGCAGCCCAGGGCCGTGGGGCTTTCCTGTGCTCTGCGGGATGCTGAGCGGCACCCTTGGACTCATCCACTCCAGGCCAAGAACACTTACCTTCCTGGATGTGACAGCCACAAGTGTCTCCTGACTTCACAGGTGTCACCTAGGGACACGACCTTCCAGGTCAAGAACCCCAGCCTAGAACGGGAGATGGAATTGTGAGATGCCTGGTAGAGAAGTCTCAGGAGCTTGTTAGACGAAGCCAGAACTCAGCCGCCCAGAGAGAGAAGCAGAGCCCTGCCCTGGGCCTAGCTGTGACCAGCTGGCCCGGAAAGGATAGATCTCAGAAGTCTCCCGGCCAGCTCTGGCTCCTGATCCCCCAGAGGTCAGCCCTTCCAGTTACAGACGGGTACAGGTTGGCCCCAGCATTCATCCAACTTTATGGAGAAGGCGGAACACCCCACTCATCATCCCCTCCCCTGTTAGGAAGTTTCCCTGGAAGCGTGCCCTCTGGGGAAACCGTGAGACGTGGCTCCGTAGGGTGGCCGTGATGTGTATCATGAGCCACCTCTTGGCTGCACCCTTTCCCCAGGAGCTTTAGCCCCTTCTAAGACCGTGGACCTTCTCAGCACCAAGAAAGAGGGGACAGGGCCCGAGAGAACTGCTGCCCACAGGCTGTGGCGAGGCTCTGGGGCCCCTGTTCAGGGGTGACTCGGTTGTCAGTATTAGTTGATAGAGGAGTGGGAGCTATTTTTATTGCGATTGTCCAATAGTTCCATTAGGAAAGACTGTAGGAGGAGAATGTATCTGTTTCACATCCTGTACTTATTCAAGTAGCATTTGTTTTCTCCATGAAATTCTTAAGGTTAACTGTTTGTTGCAGTTTTTAATAATCTGGTTTTTTTTTTTTACTCCTAGAATATTTTGAGGATGTCCCATTCTGTGGAAGTGGAATATCACTTTGTATTTATGTAGATATTTAGAGCAGACTTTGGTCCAGCCGAGCTGTGGAGGCTAAGCATTGCATGTCCCCTGGTGTCTGTGTTGGGGAGGCCACGATGGGCAGAATCAGAGAGGTGCGCACCTATTCACAGCTCCTGACTGGCCAGGGCAGGAAGCAGGACACGGGAGTGGGTGGGATAGCCAGCCAGTGCCGAGCAGCAGAGTGAGAGCCGGATGAAACAGCTTCCCCCTGACCCCATTATTAGAGCCCTCTGCCCACCACAGACTGCAACTTGTTTCTGACCCCACCCCCCACACTGCTGGCTGCAAAGGGTTGCCTGCCGTGTATGTGTAGCTCCATGTCCATCACACAGCATCATCGGGGAGCGTGCAAGCTGAAAGCCCCATCCAAGCCGTTTAAATAAGCTGGTTGCCGCCTCTGGAAAGCCAGAGGCAGCGGCTAGATGAACCAAGTGACTAGGCCATGAGGAATCAGCCCAGTTGGAGATCAGGGATCCACCCGTCCCTTCCTGTGTGGATGCTGTTTTATTAATGGTCAAGTGGCAAAGAAGCCGAGCGATGGGGCCTCATCCAGCGCCCCGGCGGGCAGTGATTCACACAACGAGCTTCCCCTCTTCCTGTGTTTGGCCCTAGTGTCCACATGATGAGATGTCCGAGTCAGGCCAGTCCTCAGCGGCTGCCACGCCCAGCACCACGGGCACCAAGTCCAACACGCCCACATCCTCTGTGCCCTCGGCCGCAGTCACACCCCTCAACGAGAGCCTGCAGCCCCTGGGGGACTACGGCACTGGCACCAAGAACAGCAAGCGGGCCCGGGAAAAGCGCAACAGCCGCAACATGGAGGTTCAGGTCACGCAGGAGATGCGAAACGTCAGCATAGGTACTGCGACTATGAGGTGCTTCCTGGGCTGGGCAGGGGGGTGGGCAGCCGCCCATCCACTTGGCACCTGCTCCTTTGCCCTCCTTACCCTCTTGTCCAGGGAGATTTCTCTTCCTCCTACAGATTATAGTTTGGGCAGATGTATCAGACTGCCATAATAAACACCACAAACTGGACACTCTACACCATAGACATTTGTTTCTCCCAGTTCTGGAGACCAGAAGTTGGAGATCAGGGTGTCAGCAGGGCTGGTTTCTCCTGAGGCTTCTCTCCTTGGTGTGCAGATGCCTTCCCCTTCCCCTGTCCCTGCATGGCCATCCCTCTGTGTGTCTGCGTCCTGATCCCCTCTTTTTATAAGAACAGAGTCAGATGGGATCAGGACCCACCCTAATGGCCCCATTTTACCTTGATCATCTCTTTAAAGCCCCCCTCTTCAAACACAGTCACATTCTGAGGTCCTGAGGGCTAGGGCTTCAACATGGGAATTTGGGGGACACAACTCGGCTTCTAAATGTGGACCACCATCATCCAGCAGACACAGTCCAGAGAAAAGGGGGGAGAAAAGTTAGGACATTTGTCCTGTTCAGATGAGATCATGAGAAGGAGCCAGTTTGGGGGGACAGCCCCCACCCGGCCACCAGTCTGGGAAAAACCCTTTCTTTTTTTCTTTTTTTAAAAAAATATTTTATTTATTTATTTTTATTTAGAGAGAGGGGAAGCGGGGGAGAAAGAGAAGGAGAGAAACAATGATGTGTGAGAGATACATCGATTGGTTACCTCTCACATGTCTCCAGCTGGGGACCTGGCCTGCAGCCCTGGCATGTGCCTGGACCAGGAATTGAACTGGTGACCTTTTGGTTCACAGGCTGGCACTCAATCCACTGAGCCACGCCAGCCAGGGCAGAAAACCCTTTCTTGATAATGTCTGCCTGGCAGAAGCCTGCAGGGGTCTCTAGATATTGGGTGAGAGGACAACCATGAATAATGCAGGGAAGTGCTGGGCATTCTCCTGACCTCAGTCCTACTCTGTCCCCCAGGCATGGGCAGCAGTGATGAGTGGTCTGATGTTCAAGACATTATTGACTCCACCCCAGAGCTGGACATGGGTCGGGAGCCCCGCCTAGACCGCACTGGCAACAGGTACCCACTGGGCCCAGGGCCCAGGTCCTGGTCAGCTCAGCGTTCACCTCAGGAGTCCGTACCTTTGGTGAGGGTGCCCCAACAGCCTTTCACTGTGGGAGAATATCTGGGGCGCTGAGCCACTGTCTCCCGCCATGCCTGCACCTGCACGTTGACATTGAGTGCCTGTGTAGGGTGTTGGAGAGTCTCCATACTTGGCCCATAGATGTTGCCCACTCACTCTGCCATTCCCTGCTGCGTGTCCTCACAGCCCAACCCAGGGGATCGTCAACAAGGCTTTTGGCATCAACACTGACTCCCTGTACCACGAGCTGTCGACTGCGGGGTCCGAGGTCATCGGGGACGTGGATGAAGGGGCCGACCTACTAGGTAAACATGAGCTGCCTCATGACCCTAGAGCCCTGGGGCTGTTGGTTTTGTTTGTAATGAAAGCCCTGGGGCTGTTGGTTTTGTTTGTAATCTCTGTGGGCTGTGAGCTAGGAACTTCTTTTTTACAGTTTTGATACATAATTCATGCACCATAGAACTCAGAGTTGTGCCACTATCTAGTTTTAGAACAGATCATCACCCAGAAAGAAACCCATGCCAGTTAGCACTCAGGCTGAAACGCCCCCCGCCCAAGGCAGTCCACTTTCTAGGAATGTATTGGGTGGTGGCTCATGCCAGCTCCTCCGCTCTGAAAGGAACATGCCCAGACACAGGCTCAGTGCTCCTTCATGCCCCCAGCACCTCTGGTCTCCACCAGAGCTCCCTGCTTCTGGGTCTGAAGTGGGTGCAGAGCTGGCTGCTCAATACAGACGGGCTCTTGGTCCTCCCTTCCATCTCGGGATGGTCATCGGGCATGTAGAGCGCCTGCTTTTACCGGGCGGCTGCTGGTAGCCAAGAACTGCTCGTATGGCTTCCAGGCCAGGCTGGGACCCTCGGGTGCGGCAGGCGGAAAGTCAGAAGTGTCACCTCAGGAGTCTGTCAGTGGCTTCAAACCTCCTGCTCCCAACCGTGTGTCCATGTGTCCCTCCACCCCAATCCCTGAAGACCCCTAACCCCAACCATCTGTCCAGAGCCTGAGTCTTGAGAAGCAGCCTTGTTCCCAAATCCATGCTGTGGGAAGAGCTCCAGGACCTCAGGGACTGCAGCTCAGTGTTCCCTTCCCATTTGACCCCCTGGTAAGGTAGGGCCTCGGGGGCAGAGTATGTCTGTTTCCGGGGAACAGTGGTTCTCTTGGTCCTCTCCCCATACCCAGTTCCACTGAGTGGCTCACAGGGAAAGGGCTTCTCGGTCCTCGTCACTTGAGAGGGAGCAGCATCTCGTGCTGTGGCCATCGGGCGCTCCCTGAACTGCTGCCTCAGCTGTGCATGTGGCAAGTTGGGGTGGAAACCGTTTTACTTCCAGAATCTTTATGAGGGCTGCCTTTCTGATGTTATGATCTGTATTTTGTTATCTGCCCAAGGAGACAGAGCTGTCTCACATCGCAGAGTTTTTATTGCTAGTCTTTCTGTGGGTGAACTTCACGGATGAACTCTGACATTCCAAAATGTGTCTGGGCTTCCACACTCACATTTCTGTGTGGTCAGCGCCGTCCCCAGTGACTTGGCTGGCTTTCCAGCTACAGCCATTGCCGGGCCTGGGTCTGCAGGAAGGGTCCCGTTGGTATTTTCGATCTAGCAGTTGTTGCTTTCTTTGCTTTGGGATAGCCCCTTGGTTGTTTTCATAAGTTGATTGTCTTGGGGTACGGGGTACCACCTTCTGGAGCACAATGACCTGGGGTGTCAGCACCAGCACTGCCTTGTGCCTGAAGTGGAAGTTTTTTCAGCCAATTTTTAAATTTTGGTAAATTACACATGAAATTTGCCATCTTGCACATTTTTGAGTGCACAGTTCAGTATTGTAAACTATGTTCATACTCAGTGGTGAAAGACTGAAGTCTTTTCATCTAAGATCAGGAACGATATGCCCACTCTTGGCAGTATATATTTTAATGGAATCTTTCTCATAAGCACTGTAAAAAAAATTATATTTAAAAATATACAGAAACTATATTCAGAAAAATCTAATTGGGGCAATCACTTTTAATATTTTGACATTCTTCCACTCTTCTTTACATAATTCAGATAATGCAGTACGTATTATATTTTAGGCATTTTTTAAGTTTAGAAAAATGATACATGCATATCATAATATTCAAATAATATCAGAAATTGCCAAGAAGAGAGTAAAAACCAGAGGAATCCCCCCACGCGATGTGTTTTCATGTCTTGGCGATACCCTTCCAGGCATCATAGACCACATGGGACATGGATTGTCAGTTCACGTCTGTCCTGAACCCCTAATATTCTACACATTTTAAGTTTCGTTTCCTTTGTGTGACTGTAAGTTACCTAAGCAGTCCTCTCTCGGTTCTGAATTTTGCTGATTGAATACTGCTATTCTGGATATCTGTGGGTGTACATCTTTGCCTACATCTCTGATGATTTCTTTAGGGCAGATTTCTAGGCATGGGAGCCCCAAGGGAAGAGTGTGAGCTCTTGAGGACTGGCTACATGTTGCTTTCCTAGAGGCTGCTTCCCTGGGGTTTGCACTCACACCAGTAGGGGTGGGGCCTAGCTATTACTTCAGGCAGGTGTACCTGCCATGGGAATGCCACATGCCAGCAGAGTTAGAAGGCACAGTGGTCAAGGCTGTTACATAGTCGCACACACTGAGTCCCTGGGGTAGCACCTTTCCGCCCTGGCCAGCCTTGGAGGCTACACCCATACAGGCCTGGCAAGCATGTCCTGGGAGGGCGCCTCTCTGGCAGGAGGGTATTGTGTGCGCCGAGAACTGACACAGCAGATCCTAATGTGCTCTTGAGCTTTTGGCGGTTTGTTTGGCTTTCTTTTTAAGACTTTTATGTATTTATTTTTAGAGAGAGGGGAAGGGAGGGAGAAAGAGAAGGAGAGAAATATTGGCCCACAGCCCAGGCATGCACCTTGACTGGGAATTGAACCCACGACCTTTTAGTTTGCGGGCTGGCGCTCAGTCCACTGAGCCACACCAGCCAGGATAAGCTTTTGAGAATTTGATAAATACTTAAAAGCCTCCTCCCTAGAAAAACACACAGGCAGGTGACATTTGCATCTCCATGTCAGGGTCTGTGGGCCCAACTGGCACTCCTGCTGCCGCCAGAGGAGCACCAGAGGAGGCCCGAGGCTACCGCTGGCCAGCCGGGGCGAGAGATGAAATGTAGGGAGGGGCGGCAGGAGCCCGCTGCGCCTGTACCTGTCTCCAGAGTAACAGCAGCATTTTTTGTTCATGACCGCTGTTAATCCATCGTACTACTTGTGTCCCCATTTTACAGATGACGAAACTGAGGTTGGCAAGGGTGAGATGAAGTGGCAGGGCCAGGAATCAAACCCAGGTCCGACCCAGGGTGACAGCCCTAACCCTGACCACCCACTGTGCTTTATTTTTAAAGAGCTTTATTGAGATGGAGTTTCATACCATATAGTTCTCCCGCATAAAGTGTATTTTATGGCTGTGAGCATATTCAGAATTGCACAATCATTAGCACATAACTTTAGAACATTTTACCTCCCAAAGGGAAATCTGTAGCTGTTCGCTATCACTCCCTGCCTCTCCCCTGTCTGCAGCACTCGCTCTTCTACTTCCTGTCTATACTTTTGCCAGTTTTTGATGTTTCATATCAGTGGATCTTTCCTGTCTGTCTGGGTTCATTTAGCATAATGCCTTCAAGGTTCATCCAGGCCACAGTAGAAATCAGAATTTCATTCTTTTTTATAACTGAATAATGTTCAATTAATTGTCTGGATGGATCACATCTCTATACCCATTCATCCACTGATGGACATTTGGGTCATTCCACTTTTGCCTGTTGTCACTAGTGCTCCTGTCACACTTTTGGCCCCTCACATGATTCTGTAGGATTTTGCCAAAGCTAACCAGCCTCCTCACTACCCAATGACTCTGGGTAGCCTGCCTGCCTCTCCGTCTGTCTGTGGCCCCAGGCTGCAGAGCTGTCCTCACTGGTGGGCCTCTTCATGTGACCATTTCCTCCCTGCTGTCTTGGAGCCCTACGGGCTGTTGGATGCTCTAGCATGTGACCACTTCCTGTGGACATTGTTGATTCCCGATTTAGGTGGCATCGCTCCAAATGTCACTTTCATACAAGTCTCCACAAATAGTGATGGGAGGAAAAAACAGTTAACTAGCAAGTGCACATGAGTGAATTTTACCTGGAGCCCACCTTAACTGAATCGGTAATTAAAGATGGGGGTCACTAACTCCTAGTCAGATGCAGTAGGTTCCTGGGAGGGTAATGATGTCTCATCAGTCTCCTGGGGTCCGTTCACCAGCACAGGGAGTTTAGCATGATCTTTTCATGAGAAGGCCTAGTCAGTGCATTCGATGGTTCTTTGTCCTGAGGAACTGAGAACCAAAACCCTTTTCTCATAGGGAGACAGAGCGTGAGTGAGTTGCTGTGCAGTCAGCATTTCCTCTGCGCTGCCTTTTTTTCTTTTCTTTTTCCAGGAAGGTGGTCATCTTGGGCACCATTTAGTTCTGGTTGGAATGAGCCCCTGCTCTTGGATAGACTTCTTGGCGCCTTTCCAGAGCTTTGAGCACAAAGAGCATGTGAAAATCAGGGAGCTTTGAGGAGTCGAGGAGGATCGAGCGTTGTTATGATCTGTTGATAGAGCACTGACGCAGGGCGGCCTGTGTCTTAATAGGGTGGAGGGATGAGCTAGGGTCTACTCTAGTCCCTTCACCTGAGGAACCCTGTCACCAAAGTGTGGCTGAGCCATAGTAAGTGTCAGTGGTGGGAATTTTGGTCCCTCATGACCATATTTCTGAAGGTATCTGCTGCAGGAGTAAGCACCTGACTCTTGGTTCCTTGTGTGGCTGATAATCTGGGAAGAGACTGGGACAGTGGGTGTTTCTGTCAGTCTTGGTTTTGTGACAGTTTTCACAGTGGGAAGATCTTGTAATTTCAGAAACACATTAATGTAATATCTACGCAATAAGATAGATGGTTCTTAAGGCAGTTGGCATGGTTGATGACAGCATCTCTAAGGTCTAAATCCTGGGGTTGGCTATTTCATGCTGCTTCTGCCAGGACTGTGAGTCCCTTTAGCAAAGGAGGAAGAAAAAGGACCCCAGGTAGGCATATATTATCATATTTCATTGAACCCATAACACCACTGATTATGTGATATACCATTATTTTAGAAATCTCCAAGAAAGAAAAAAAAATGCTGCAAATTGAATTATAACATGTCATTGATTATAAAACCCATTAATAATTTCAGAAATGTTATGGGATGAAAATAAGCATCATAGAATTGACATAAGTGGGGCGTAAAGGAATTAATACTTACCACTTAGCAGGGAATTTCACAATGAGCCTACACTGAGGAGATTATGTCCCCATTTCATAAATGCAGAAACAGCAGCCCAGAGAGACGAAATAACTTGCCCTGCATCACTTAGTTAAGGAAGTTAAAAAATATAACTAAAGAACATAAATGAGACCTCATGTAAATAGAGAACTGTGACACGTTCTTGGAACCAGAGACTAAGCTTATAAAAGCTGTCAGGTGGTGTCGCGCATAGATCAGCCTGTTGTTCGTCTGTGAATTCATTCAGTACCAGTAAAAAGATCCACACAGTTGGGGTTTTTTCCTGTAACTATGAATTCTGAAGATCATCGAGAAGAGTGAATGTGTGAGTAGTCCAGAAATTTTTGAGAAAGAACAAGGTTGCAGGATGGCCATTCCATGTATCAAGCACTATGTGAAGCTGCAGTGATGGAAACAGACAGCTCTGGGACAGCAATAAACAAGTGACTCTGAGTTCCTGGTAGAGCTGAGAACAGACCTGGAGCCATGTGGGAAATCATATATGATAAATGCAACATTTCAAGTCATTGGAAAACTGTGAACTATAGATACTGAATTAGTTGAATAGCCACTTGGAAAAAAACGAAGTCTGATCTCAACCTCGCATCATACATAAAAGTAATATGTAGGTGGATTAAAGATCTAAACATAAAAATACAAGGATAATAGATCTGGAGGGGAGTAATGGAAAGTATTTTCATTATCTGGGTCTCTGTGTAGCCATAGCCATAGTGGAAAACATTGACGGGTGTGATAACATGAAAAACTGAGAATATATGTTTCTGATCTCCATTATTAAAATTAAAAAGAAGTACAATAAAAAATGGGAAGAGGATAAAATAGAATATTCATGGAAGATACCAACAGTCATGAAAAGATGCTCAATTTCAGGAATTATACAGAAATTCAAATTAAGAGAAAATAGAGATAACTCTTTTTCCTCAAAAGATTGACAAAAACAAAGCAGGCTCTATTTCGCCCCACTGCTAACGCGGCACTGGCAGTGTGGGGTAGTAGCTGCACACCTAGAGCAAGCAGGACCGCAGGTTCTCAAAGACCACCACCGTTCCCACACATGAGGCTTTGCATTGCAGTGTCCTGGGTGGTCATGCAAAACCGTAAATGCCCTACATATTAATGGAATGAGTGCTGCAGTAAATGATGGGACATTCCTATACAGGAATATGACAAAGCATTTTAGGTGATCATAGGTCTTTGACATGGAAAGTTCTGTAATACAACGTTAGGTGCCGAAGAAGATGGATAGTGTGATCGTGATTCTGTAATACAATGTTAGGTGCCGAAGAAGATGGATAGTGTGATCATGATTTTGTTTTTTAAAAACTGATGTTTATCTAGCAAGAGGTCTGAGAGGAAGAATAACAAGTGTTAACAGTGGTTGCCCTGGGAAGGGGAGATGAGAGCGAGAGAGCGCACACTTTTGAATTGGTGCACTTCTTTATTTGAATTCCTACAATAATTTATGCTATTTTTGCCATTGAAGTTAAGTGACTATTTATACTGTTTTCTTTATTTGGAACCAAGTGGAACAGTATTATCTCATCAAATCTTTGGCTTTATAGCAGAGAGCGGTTTGGACCCATGTAAGGATGGCACATGCCGGCATGTCCCATCCCTGTCTCTGCCCTCTGACTGTGTTTTTCTTCCTACACGCGTGGCCCTGCATTCTGGTCAACCCTTACGTGAGGTTATACCCTTCCTGCAGGACCTGGGTAGCCAGAGGACCCTGCAAGGCCAGGTGCCTGTCTGCTGCTCACCCACTCAGAGTTCACTCACTCTGGGGGGTGTCTTTGTGGTGGGACACCCTTGGCACCTCACCACAACCCAGCCACTAGCAACCAGACACATACACACATACCCAGCCACACTCATGCACACCCCCCCATGCAACCACACACACACAACCATGCACCTGTGCACAACCACACACACACTCTCATCTTTGCAGGCCTTAACTGTTGGGTCTGGAGAGCGCCGGCCCTCCTGATGGATGGGTAATAGGGTTAGAGGGGTGAGCAGGCTTTAGATTCCCATGCCTGCCCCCTGGTGCTTGGGGTACTCTGGGCCCCCTGGAGACTGAGGGAGATTCTGTTCTGCGCTCCCTTTCCCTTCAGGGTTTCTGCCCCCAGTGGGATTTACCACTACAGGGCTGGTGACATGTGCTTGTGTTCTTTCATGCTCTTCAACATGGAAATGGCTGATCATTGTTGCCTTTTCTTTAATAAGAATTTATTTTGTTGGTTCCAGTCACCAACTGACCTTTGTCACTTCCTTTCCCCATCTCTTTGTGCTTCGCTGGACATGGCCCCAGGAGAGTTCTCAGGTGTGTATCTCTCTTGCCTGCTTGTAGCCCCCTCTTTCCCTCAATGGAGTCCAGGTGGAGTGAGGTGGTGCCCCAGGGACCCTCCCTGCCGCTGTCACACTCCGGTCACTGCTGGCTGGGCCTCCTGTCCTTTCCGATTCTGTCCCAGGCCACTAAGGCACGTGTGCTTTCGCTCGCCAGCCTGCCGCTGCTCGGAAGCTTATTTTGGTTTGCCCGCTAGCCCCCTGACAGTGACCTTGACGTCTGCGGGAGAAGCTGTGCCCGAGCCTGTCTTCTCAAAGGCCGAGAATCCCCCGCCGTCATCTGTAAAGGTTTTACAGAGCTGTTGGAAGCATAGGGCAGTTACCCGGACAAGGCCTGCAGGCCCAGCTCTGCGGTGTCTCTCCTCTGCCAGGTGTATCTCAGAAGTCAGGGATACCGTGAGGCCCTGCCAAGTGCAGCTCAGGGGTCTTCCCCTCGTGTGGCAGGTGGACAGAGATCCTGCCTTCTTGCTTTGCAGCAGGAGACTTTGAGGCCCGCACCTACCCCAGTGCAGCCTCTGCAGCCTATAAGGGCACAGGGTCCTGGGCACAGCTCTCCCTCCCTGTAGAGACTCTTCCGTCAAGTGACCTTTTACACGACCCCTCAGCACCCAGGTTGTGGTGTGAGGTGTCAGTGCATTGCCTTGACTTCGTAACTCACTGGCAAGTGCTCTTGGCTTGGTGGTCTGTGTGCCCTAAGGATAAAATTTCCAGAAGGAGTAGCTGGCTCCCTCCCATCCTGCTCCTGCATCTACCTCCAACACAATAAGAAGTAGCCCTAAAATACTTCCACCTGCTGTCCACACAGGCTTAATGCGCTTATTTTCTCTCCCTTCCTCTCTTGTGATCCTTCCTCCCGCCCTGGTTGCCCATCTCCTGTGGGACCGGGACGGCGCCCATAGTGCGCGATGATTTTTTTGGTAAGGCCAAGGCCCCGTTTCAGTATGTGTTTCTCCCGTTTGGGGCTTCCTTTGTGTACCCAACACCTTCTCATGCTTCATGAGCCGTCTGTTTGTTCTGCATGGTGGGGCAGAAGTGGGGTCAGCAGGGGCTCCCGGGGTGGGGATGGGGGCTGCAGGCTTCCGCCCTGCCACCCCAACAGCTTCCCTTAGCGCAGACCCTGGTGAGCTGGGAAAGGGCTGCCCCAGCCTCTCTGAGCCCCTGTAGGCTTAGGACAGGCCAGCCCCTGGTATGCTGCCGAGCCCCCTGGGGCGGGCCTTCCTGGTGCCTGCTGTGTCCCATCCAAGGGCGTAGCAGACCGCATGTGAGGCAAGGGTGTAAGAATGGAGACAGGCAGAACCCTAAGCTGAGCACAGTGTGTGCCCGTGTAGCTTGTCTCGTAGTTGTGTCAGATTGTGGAGGGAAGTGAAAATAGGTGGAACAGACTTGGGCTTCAGGGCTGTCCCAAAGGATTAGATGCAGTACTTTGGGGGCATTTTGTGATATGCCTGCAGAGAACTCAGTCTCCAGGGTCCACTGTGGGTCCTAGTCACAGAGGAGCCCGGTCAGCCCCTCTGGGCACTGTCCTTCTCCTCACTTCCACTCCCTCTCATCTCCTGCTGACCCCACCACCTGGGGCCAGGTCCCGCCAGTCCTTCCCCTAGCCCCAGCAGAGGGCTGCGCTTGCCATGGGGCCATCCCATCTCCTCTGCTAGGTGTTCTCCATATCTTGTGCTGTCTTCTCTGTTCCTATCACCACAGCTCTAACCTCCATTCCCCTGGGGGCAGCTCTGTGGGGTAAAGGGGGTGATGCTAGGATGGGGGCGGGGTGGGCACAGAGATTGAAGTGGATGCACAGAGACAGCTCAGAGTCTGCTTAGGATGGTGTCACCTGAGCCCTGATGGTATACAGACTTCATGTCAGTGGGAAGCTGTAGGAACCCACCCCGAGGTCCACAGTGTAAGCCCAGGGGCTGCTGCATCCATCAAGGCAGTGGGGACCTGCTCAGTGCTTTCCAAAGGCCATTCTGGGCCCCCCTTGGGGTTTACACGTAGCAGGTTCATTCCTGACGGAGTTGCTGGGTGGAGAGCCCTCCTGACCAGCAGAGGCCTTGCCCGTAGTCACTTGGCCTCCTTTTGCGGGTCAGGCCTCTGTCCTGATCCCTTCTCATCAGCCCTCCTAGGAGTGGGCCGCCCCCTGGGGGATGTTTGTTACTCTAAAGTAGGTGTGTTAGCATCAGTGGCTGGTTTTGCCAGGCACAATACCTCTGCACCTTTTGTTTCAGGAATGGGCAAGGAAGTGGGGAATCTGCTGCTGGAGAACTCACAGCTCCTAGAAACCAAGTAAGAACACCCTTCTCCAGTGCCTTGGTTGCTGAGATAGCCCCCCACCAGGGCCTCCCTGTGACAACTATGCTAGCCCAGCCCTGAGGGCAGCCCCCAAGGAGGACCTGGAGGCACACGGCTGAGCCCACCCCACCTCGGAAGAGTGGTCACTGCCTTTAATGGGGGCATGTGGTGACCACCTTTAGCCACATTCTGGACCAGAATGTGCCTTCTCAGACACACAAGTGCAGGCGGACCCCTCTGCAACTCCCATCACATAATATACATGCTGGTTCACACATGTCCCTGGTCTTTCTGCTTTTTCAAAGAAATGCTCTGAATGTGGTGAAGAATGACCTCATCGCCAAAGTGGACCAGCTGTCAGGGGAGCAGGAGGTGCTGAAGGGGGATTTAGAAGCCGCCAGGCAAGCCAAACTGAGGCTAGAGAGCCGCATCAAGGACCTGGAGGAGGAGCTGAGGAGGTGAGCGGGCTGGGGGCAAGCTCCTGGGGGAGACAAGAGGGCTCAGTGAGATGCCCCCTGGCTTGTCCGATATCTGTCCCATTCTGTCTCTTCTGCCAGCTACACCCCAGAGGTCATTCCTTCACAAAGTGGCTCACTTTGCATGCTCACTTCAGCCTCCCAGTCCTCTTTCAGTTGCATCTCATGTTTGACTCCACCCACCCAGCTACCGAGTTGTCCATCAGCCTGTCCCTTTCATCTTCTTCCTTGTTGGAATCCCACAAAAGGGACGGTGGTCCTGTCTTCGGTGCCTTTTCCTTAGTGCTCCCCAGCCCTCGATCAGCCAAGGTGCAGCCATGCCGCCCATTTAGGAAGCCCTGGGGTTCCCCCTCAGCAGTCTGCACTTGCCTGTAGCCTTTTCTTTCAGCGGGATCCTCGCCCCTTTCTCCCAGAGTGGTGAGGGAAAGGGGAGGTGTGAGAGGAGGGCCCCAGGCAAGTGGCATCTGTGCCGGGTTTGTGGGAGTGGGAGTCAGATCTGCTCTGGGCTTTCCTGAAGCCCCCACTGCCCGTGCCCTGAAGTATAGCTGGCTCTGCCTTCCCATCAGCACTTGACTGCTCAGGGGAGGTCCTGTTCCTTGGCTGGGGCAACTAGGACAGATGTCTGGGCTTCAGGGCACTGGCAGGAATGCTTAGGACCTAGAACCTGAGGGAAGAGTCCTGAGCCCGGCTCAGAGGTAGGACAGTCTGTGGGCTGGTGCCCAGAGGGCCCTTACTCTACCTGGCGTCCTTCTCATCCTGCAGAGTGAAGTCCGAGGCCATCATAGCTCGCCGTGAACCCAAAGAAGAGGGGGAGGATGTAAGCAGCTATCTCTGTACAGAATTGGTATATTCCACTATTAACATGTGGGGCATGGGGGGATGGCATTGGGTGGGCTACCAGGGATGCACTTGTTCTTCTGGGCCTCTGGGCCCCTCACCCAACCTGTATGACAACCACACCCAGCAGCATTCTCCCTCACCTCAGGATGTCATGAAGTAAAAACAGTTCCTCCTCAGACCCAGATCCTAGTGGATGCATTTTGCACAGTCTCAAGCTGGGTTTCCCTTCCTACGCAGCATAGCTGCGGGCCCCCTACACTCCAATTTGCAGAGCAAGGCTGCAGAAATAGCATCAGTCACCACTGTCCCTAGTAGTTGAGGCGCTGTGAGGCCCTTGGACTGTTCATCTGTCCCCACCTCCACCCTGAGGTGCACGGAATGTTCTGAGGAAAGTCGGTCCCTCTGCTACCTGAAGGAGGCAGTCACAGGTCTTCAATCCAGGTGAATTTTGGACCTAACGATTCGTTAGCTGTTAATTTCCTAGTCATATGATGCTCACATCAGGACGCAGTTCACACAGCAGGCACTCGGGAGGCAGTAGCTATTCCTGTGCAGCACTTCACTCCAAATGCTCTAGGAGAGAAACAAAGCTGCAGGTGAATTGTGGCGTTCCCCCAGGCCCCTCCCCCGTGGCAGTGGAGCTGCCCATTCACGTGGGGCCTGGGCTGCATGTGGCGGGGGCATGCAGTGGAAAGCATGAGCCATCATGCTTTTCTGGCAGCTCCCCTCTGGGCCTCCTCATCCCTGCACCAGCCTGTGGCCACCCGGGACACGACTTCACAGAGTAGCCTTGGTCCTGCCACAGAACTCGCCAGTGGCAGACCCCTTATAGATCCACCAAAACTTCCAGCACTCAGCTTCCTTCTGCTCGCTGGACTTTCCTTCCCTGGAACCCCTCTTCCTGCGGCTTTACCTTGGGCCAGTCCTGCCTGTTAGTTTGACTGGAGGCATTTGGGACTGCCCCAGTGTCCAGGGGCTTATAGGAAAAGTCATGGTTGTGCCCTTCAAGTGTATCCTGTGACCTTCTACAAAGAAGGTGGCACTGTTGGTGGGTAGACTTCAGTGTCTACTGTCCCCCTGCCCGTACCCTCCCCACCCATCTGCCCGAGTCTGTGGGAATCCACACCTGGATTCACCCACACCCGAAGGCCAGCCCAAGAGGAATCTAGGTGTGACCTGGCCTCGGAGGACACTGGACTCACCTGCCAGTTCATCCTTCGCTGGCTGAATAGAAGCACCTCTTCCCTGCAGGACAAGATCCCCATGGCACAGCGCCGCCGCTTCACGCGGGTGGAGATGGCCCGTGTGCTTATGGAGCGAAACCAGTACAAGGAGCGGCTGATGGAGCTCCAGGAGGCCGTGCGGTGGACTGAGATGATCAGGTAGGGCCCCAAGCCTCCCCGCAGGGTCTCAAAGATGTGCTGCTGTCTCCATATGTGAGACATGGTCACTGTAAGAAGTCCTGGCAATGCGCTTGAGGCTGACCTCTACCCCACCCACCTCCTTCTTTTCTAGGAGGATCGGAAGGGTGAGGGGGCTCCCAGGTGGGAGCCTGCAAGGGGCCAGGAGAGCCGGGCCTCAAATGCAGCCTGGCCTGGCAGGGAGATGCCCACTGGACTACAGCTGGGCAGGGACATGTTTGAGCTGGTGTGTCAGGGCCCCTCTGGGAAGTTCTGAGTGACCTGCCCAGGACCCCCTCTACTCTGTTGCTCCATTCCCAGTGTGTCCTGGGTGCGGGTCTTCTGCAAGGGAGACAAGAGGGAACCCAGGAAGAATGGGGGCTAGTCAGATTGGGTGGGGCCAGGCCTGGCTAAGGTGGATGGGCTGGGCAGTGGGTGGGACAGTGAGGTGGGCAGGGCAGAGTGAAGTGGGCATGATTGGGTGGGGTGTGAGATAGTTGGGCAGTGGCTTAGCTGGGCCCCTTCCCTGTCCCTCCCTTGTAGAGCATCCCGAGAGCACCCATCTGTCCAGGAGAAGAAGAAATCCACCATCTGGCAGTTGTGAGTTGGGGTGTTGGGCCGAGGAGGGGGAGGGAAGCTTACCCCAGGTCCATTCCTCACCTCCGATGCCTCTGCCGGCAGCTTCAGCCGCCTCTTCAGCTCCTCATCCAGCCCCCCTCCAGCCAAGCGGTCCTATCCCTCGGTGAACATCCATTACAAGTCGCCCACTACAGCTGGCTTTAGTCAGCGCCGAAGCCATGCCCTGTGCCAGATCTCAGCAGGCAGCCGGCCCCTGGAGTTCTTCCCAGATGAGTGAGTGTCCCATCCCTCCCCTGCACCTCCCTCCTGGCCAGCGCAGGGGTCAGCCATGTGGCCCAGGGTTAGTGAAGCAGGAACTGCCTCACCTTCGTGCCCTGGGGCTGTGCGAGGGGATGGAGTCCATGGTGGAAGGACACTGGCCGAGGCATCAGGGTCATGACCTCTCTCCGAACACACTTTGCACCCCTCCACCCCCCAGTGGGAGCATTGGCTGTCCCTTTCCACTTCCCGCACAGTCCCTGTCTCAGTCCCAGTGGGCTGCGCCCCCTTCTTGAGCATCTCACTGCAGCAAATCGATCCTGCACACCTGTGCGTGGCAAGCTGACAAGGACGTTTTCCTGCAGAGTTGGGTTTCTTCCTCTTTGTAATTTGGTTTTTCCTTTGTTTTGAAACCAAGAAATGTAGCACTCGCGGGCAGAAAGGGGGAATTCTGTGCCTTGTGTCAGAGCTGTGGAAGTTTCCCTAAAATGCCCAGGGGGATGGGAGGCTGCACTGTAGGCCCCTGTCAGCTGGCCCTTAGTGATAGGGACAGCAAAACGGGAACCTGGACGATGACAGGTGCCGGGTATGGTCTCCAAGTCCAGTGCTGGGAGAGCCACCCTCCCATTTGATGGCAGCCCTACCTCAGTGACTGAGAAAAGACAGGACAAGTTCAGCAGGGAGACCTCTGGGGGCATCTTGTGCTCCCTGCAGAGCAGGCCTGTGGGCCTGTGGGTCACCAAAGACTGAGAAGTACCCCATCGTTCCTCCCGCCCAGCGACTGTACCTCCTCTGCCAGGCGGGAGCAGAAGCGTGAGCAGTACCGCCAGGTGCGAGAGCACGTGCGCAACGACGATGGGCGGCTGCAGGCCTGCGGTTGGAGCCTGCCGGCCAAATACAAGCAGGTGCTGCGGGGCACAATACGCATGCTGCGTAGGGCGGGGTGGTGGCGCAGGGCGGATCCACAGGCTCAGCCTCGATTCTGGAGGGATGGGCCGCCAAACCGCTGTTCACGCACCTGAGCCACCCCAGGCCTCATGCCCACAGCGCCTCTCTGCTTATGGTTGCAGCTGAGCCCCAATGGGGGCCAGGAGGACACGCGGATGAAGAACGTGCCAGTCCCAGTGTACTGCCGCCCTCTGGTGGAGAAGGATCCAACCATGAAGGTGAGCCCTGGCCTGACTGGGAAGTGGGCGAGACAGGGAGAGGTTCCCATCCAGAAGCTGAGTCCAGGCAGGTTTGGGAAGCTGGGGAAGCCTCTGTCAAATATTTGCAGCAATCCTAATGTCCCTATTCTCTCAGCTGTGGTGTGCTGCGGGTGTCAACTTGAGTGGGTGGAAACCCAGTGAGGACCACACTGGGAATGGAGTCAAGCTGGAGCCAGGCTTCGACCCTTTGACCTGCAACCAGGAAGTGGAAGGAGAGGCCAAGAGCAACCATACATCCCCTGAGAAGAAGAAGGTCAGAGCAGCAGGAGGGACCCGGGCTGCCTCTGCTTGTACTGTCTTGCCTGTGTCTGCTCTCGTTTGTATGCTCAGCCTGTGCTCAACACCGGAATCTGTGTGGCAGTGACAGAAACAGAGGAGAGTTAGGGGCAGTGTTCCAAGACTGGGCTCATCTGAAGTTCCCTTCCCCTCTCTAGGGCAGGCCTGGGGCCGAGCTGCCTCTGGTTCTAGCCCAGCACCCGGGAGCAAGGAGCTGTGGTGGGTGGGGAGGATCAGAGGGGTCAGGACTCAGCAGGCAGTAGGGCTGAAGGGGTCAGGCCCCCTGGGAGCTTCTCTTTCCTTGCAAGGAGCAGATTTCACCCCCTGCAGAGGAGCAGTGGAAGGGGCTATGCAAGGAGGGTGGCAGAAAACGCTGCCTGCTTGGGAGTCCAGGCGTTCGTTTTATGTTCCAGCCTGATTTGGGAACCAGTGACTTAATGGCTTGGAGCTCACGGTCTTCTCCTGTGCAAATAGGACCACATGAGCCAGCGATCAAGATACAGAGTGCAGTTCTGAGTGCTCCCCATCCTGGTTATGGGACAGAACAGCCATGTCCCCTAAGACCATGGGCAAGGCTAGATCCTAAAGATTCCAGGAGGCTCCCAGGACCCCATGGGGCTGCTGGAGTCACCCGCCCTTGGGCACCAGCCTGGTCTCCTGTGCTCTGACAGGCAAAGGAGCTTCCTGAGACAGATGCCACCTCCAGCCGGGTGTGGATCCTCACCAGCACCCTGACTACCAGCAAAGTGGTGATCATCGATGCCAACCAGCCAGGCACTGTTGTGGACCAGTTCACCGTCTGCAATGCTCATGTCCTGTGCATCTCCAGCATCCCCGGTAAGTGCCGCCCCACACTGGAGCCAGTGCTCAGGAGGGCGGGGTTTGTGCTGCTCAGAGGACACCTAGGATGTTAAGTAAGGAGACTTGCAGGGCAGCACCTGCCTTCTGTGACACGCTGTGGACACACAGGAGCTGGTGGGGGAGTGTCCAAGAAGGGCCTCACTGTTGGCCTCGTCCTGCTTAGTCTTAAGGATGCAGAAGATGCAGTGTGATGCTCACCTGATTAAAGGTAGATGGAATGGCCTCAGCAGGTGACTCCCATTTCCTCCCTTGCACCCCGCTGGGACATGAGCTCTGGGTATCGTCTTGCAGCGGCCAGCGACAGTGACTACCCTCCAGGGGAGATCTTCCTGGACAGCGACGTGAACCCTGAAGACTCTGGTGCAGATGGTGTGCTGGCCGGCATCACTTTGGTGGGCTGTGCCACCCGTTGCAATGTGCCACGGAGCAACTGCTCCTCCCGAGGGGACACCCCGGTGCTGGACAAGGGCCAGGGTGAGTCCTGGGCCTGAGCCCTGGAGCAGCCCTCGTTCTGCTCTCTGGTTTCTCTGCCTGCCCAGCCAAGCTCACCCTCCCTTCCACAGGGGAGGTGGCTCCTGTCGCCAATGGGAAGGTCAACCCATCTCAGTCCACGGAGGAGGCCACGGAGGCCACAGAGGTCCCTGACTCTGGGCCCAGTGAGGCAGAGGCAGCTGCGGTGCGGCCTGGGCCCCTCACAGAACACGTCTTCACCGACCCGGCCCCTGCCCCACCCCCCAGTGCGCAGCCTGGCAGGTGGGTGCTCTCAGATGGGCAGAGCCAGAGGGGAGGGAAGGCTGGCTGAGGTGGGCAGGAATGGGCCTCCAAGGGCTTCCCTGGAGCCATCGTCCTTCCTGCAGCGAAAACGGGCCAGAGGCCAACTCAAGTGGTGTGCAGCCCGAGCAGGAGCCCAGTGGAGACCCCAAGGGGGCCAGCAGCAGTGCCTTGCCCACCATGTGGCTGGGAGCCCAGAATGGCTGGTAGGTGGGGCTCTGGGGGCAGGGGGCAGGAAGGGCCCCTTGGGCGAGCCCCTGCCTACCTCAGCCTCCTCCTACAGGTTGTATGTGCACTCGGCTGTGTCCAACTGGAAGAAGTGTCTGCACTCCATCAAGCTGAAGGACTCTGTGTTGAGCCTTGTGTACGTGATCCCTAGCCAAGGACCAGGCATTGGGAGGGGGCTTTGGACGGCCCAGCCTGAGCCTGGCTCACCACCTTCCCCTTCCAGGCACGTGAAAGGACGAGTGCTGGTGGCTCTGGCAGACGGGACTCTAGCCATCTTCCACCGAGGCGAAGGTGAGGCCTGGCAGCAGTGGGCAGGTGGGCGATACCTAATGGTCCTGGCAGGGTATGAACCGCCCCCACTGTGAGCGGAGGTGGGACCTGGCCAGGTCTAAGCAAGTGTGGTGGGCTCCCTGCAGATGGCCAGTGGGACCTGAGCAACTATCACCTCATGGACCTGGGCCACCCACACCACTCCATCCGCTGCATGGCAGTTGTGTACGACCGTGTCTGGTGTGGCTACAAGAACAAGGTGCACGTCATCCAGCCTAAGACAATGCAGATAGAGGCAAGTGCTAGCGGCAGGGGCTTCAGGGATGGAAAGGGGCTCTTGCTGCCAGCATTTCTCCTGACACACCTAATAGGTGTTGGGGTCAAAGGAGCTGCACTCAGGGAAGTGACTCATTTGTTCAAGGTCACAGGCAGGCAGAAGGCAGCTGGGCTGTGAATGCCAAACTGGAGCCCACCTGCTGCTTCACCCTGAAACAAGTCATGTTGACACCGGCGTGAGATCCACGCACTTACCCTCAGCCACCTGGATGCAGGCTCATGGTGTGGGACAGTTGGCCGGGGCCCTCCAAGGAGCCTAGACCAGTGGGGCAAAGCAGGCACTAGCGTGAAGGTCACATTGAGCTGGGTAGACATCAGGGTGAAGCCTTGGCTCTGGCAGGTTCAGCTCCCCTTCCTCTGTCCCCAATGACGGGCTGCTGTGGCCTTGCAGAAGTCATTTGATGCCCACCCACGGCGGGAGAGCCAGGTGAGGCAGCTGGCATGGATCGGCGACGGGGTATGGGTGTCCATCCGCTTGGACTCCACACTGCGACTGTACCACGCCCACACCCACCAGCACCTTCAGGATGTGGATATTGAGCCCTATGTCAGCAAGATGCTGGGTAAGGCTGTGTTGGGCTGGGCCTAGCGGGGCAGAGGGGAGGACCCAGGAGGCAGTGCTGACCCTGCCCACTCCTCCCCCTGCCCCAGGCACAGGCAAGCTGGGCTTCTCCTTTGTGCGCATAACGGCCCTGCTTATTGCTGGAAACCGTCTCTGGGTGGGCACCGGCAATGGAGTCGTCATCTCTATCCCACTGACCGAGAGTGAGTGACCCCAGACACCTGCAGAGATGGGGATGGCAGCTGCTAAAGGCGCGTGGTGGGGTCCTGGGGCAGGCGTGCTCTGCCAGGGCGCACGCAGGAGGACACTGGGCTGTGCTGGCCGCAGCTATCCTCAGCCTGCCCCTCCTGTGACCGCGTCTTTCCTCTCCCCTCCTCTCCCCTCCCCCAGCTGTGGTCCTGCACCGAGGCCAACTCCTGGGGCTCCGAGGTAAGTCCATAGGCTTGCCTCCTGCTCTCAGAAAGAAGCCCCCCAACCCCAGGCGCCCCGGGGGCCCTGTTGTGCCCCTACCCTCTGCCCTCACCTGCTGGAAATCTGTGCTGGAAATCTCGGTGTTGGTGGGCTCAGCCCCTCTTAGGCACTCTTTCTACCTCCAGCTAACAAGACATCCCCCACGTCTGGGGATGGGGCCCGCCCAGGGGGCGTCATCCACGTGTATGGCGACGACAGCACTGACAAATCAGCTAGCAGCTTCATCCCATACTGCTCCATGGCCCAGGCCCAGCTCTGCTTCCATGGACATCGGGATGCCGTCAAGTTCTTTGTCTCCGTGCCAGGTGAGTGGCTGGGCCCCACTTCCTGCAGGGCAGCACCTGTGGCCTCCCTTCAGGAGCCTTTGTGGGTGCTCTGGCTGTCCTACTAAGGTCCCTGTGCCCCGTGACAGGGAATGTGTTGGCCACTCTCAACGGAAGCGTGCTGGACAGCCCATCTGAGAGCCCTGGGCCTGCCGCCCCTGCCTCAGATGCCGAGGGCCAGAAGTTGAAGAACGTGCTGGTGCTGAGCGGTGGGGAGGGCTACATTGACTTCCGCATTGGTGAGTGGGTGCTGCCTTCAGGCCCCAGGGACTCCCAGGTAGGGACTGCCCCTCACAGCCATCTGCTGTCTCTCAAGGTGATGGAGAAGATGATGAGACAGAGGAGAACGCGGCAGACGTGAGCCAGGTGAAGCCCATGCTGTCCAAGGCCGAGCGCAGCCACATCATCGTGTGGCAGGTGTCCTACTCCCCTGAGTGAGGCATGGCCCACACGGCCCCCTGCCTGACGTCATCATGTACATATGCTCCGCCCTGCTCACCTGCCATGACTGCCCCTTGGGGCAGCCCACCAGCCCCTCTCTAACCTCTCAACCTGCAGCTTTCACCTTAGGTCCGGCCTGGGAGCTGACGGGCAGCAAGCAGCAAAGCAGGTCTGGCTGGGAAGGGAGACGTGGGTGGGAGGGGCAGCCTCTGGGGATTCCCTCTGCCCAGCAGTTCCTGGCCCAGGGTCCAGAATTCCAGAATAAGCAGCCCCCAGGTAGCTCTCAGTTGTACCTTGGGCTCCCCATTCTCATCACTCATTCCCAGGACAGCCAGGACAGGAAGCAGGGATTAAGCCTGCCAAATATTTTCCACCTGGGGGCCATTTGCCTTTGCCTGCTATCCATGAGGGTGGGGGCCTGACCCTATGGGAGCCAGCCCAGCCACTAGCCTGCCCTGGGTTCCCCCCAGCCCGACCCCTGCCACCCCAGGAACTGCCACGAAAGCATGCATCCAGGCTCCCTGGGGCAGCTGTTTGAGAAGACAGATGCCCTCATCCTGTTCAAGACCCCTGATATCCTGTGGCAGGCTCTCAGGAGCCCTCATTGACCCATGTCCCTTTTCCCTGTTCTGGGCAAGACCACCTTATAGAAGCAGGCCCTGCAGTCCTGCCCCTCTTGGAAGCCCCTAGGGTGGAATTTCTCAGTCTGCCAGGGCTGGCCCAGGCCTCAGGATAAAGGGGGGCCACTGGGATGCAGGCTCAGCCTCAGGGTGATGGGGGAAGGTGTGATCCAGGGCCTGCCTCCCAAGCAGTCTCCAAGGAGCCCAGCTCCCTAGACAGGCTACTAAGTGCCTCGGGCTGGTGGTGTGGCCTTCTCCCTTGAGGGCAGCTGACAGGCTGAGAGCAGAGGCCCTAAGGGCTATGGACAGGGACCATCATCTCCCCAGCTCTAGGAGCATGCATTCACCTGCTTTCAAGGGCACTGCCGTGGACTGCTGCCACCCCCCCTGCCCAGGCCTTACTCCTGCTCCAAAAGGCACTGATCAGGGCAGCCCCAGGCCCTGCTGCCCACCCACCAGAGAAGCACAGATCTCGGGCAGCCATCCCATAGCCCAGCCAGACACCTCTGCAGTCACATGCACTGCAGGCTTCTCCCTACCACCCTGCCACTCTCCACTGTGACGTACGTCCAGTCCCTTGTCTGTTCCCACAGGGCCATGAGTGACTGGGGGGTTACCTGGGTGGGGGCAGCTGGGGGAAGGGGCTGGGTGACTATTCTCCTCAGGCTTTGGCCCTGCAAGCAAACCCATGTATCTGCTCTGTATGTAATAAATGTCTTATCATGGTACCTCTTGTGTCTCTGGACCCAAACCAGTATGAGCTTCCGGTTTTCTTCAGTTTATTAGAAAAAGAAATCAAGGACTAAGGTTGAGTGTCAGGGTTTCCCCCCTGGTGCATTTCCAGGCATGCTGTAAATAGTGGCATGCCAGGGTTTGGGCAGACCCACCTCCGCTGCTGGAGGTCTAGAGGGATACTGTGAACCCTGCCACAGAAGGGGTGTTCTGAGTACCACTGCCAGGGCCACAACCTATTGCAACACATCTATCCCAAGAGGCCCTGGGCGTCTGGCGTTGGGTCCTCTCCCGCTTAAGGAGGACCAGCCCCGCTGCCCCATTACTCATACAGCCAGTGCTCCGTGCTGTCCTCCCAGCAGAGAAGCTCGCTAGGGCTGAACCAGAGTGCGATCTCACGGCGGGCGCTCTTCACGGAGTCGCTGCCATGAATCACGTTCCTGCGCGGGAAAAGCGCGAGTAAGCGCCAGAAGGACTCGATGCCCAGCTGGGGTGGTCGGGACCCGGGATAAGAACGTCTCCAGGGGCGGGTCTTACTTGCCGACCTCGATACAGAAATCCCCGCGGATGGTGCCGGGCAGGGCGTCCGCCGGATCCGTGGCCCCGATTAGCGCCCGCGAGGCGCTCACGACGTCCAGCCCCTGCCACACCTACGGACAGGGTCGGTGGAGCGAGGTCGGTGGAGCGGGGTCCAGGGCATCGTCCAGCGCGCCTCCCGCCCTCCGGCACTCACCATGGCCACTACCGGTCCCGAGGCCATGTACTTCACCAGGCGGTCGTAGAAGGGGCGCTCGCGCAACTCGGCGTAGTGCTCTCGCAGCAGCTCCTCCGAGGCCTGGGGAGGGAGGGGGTCCGGCCGCGTGCTCTGAGGCACCGTCCCCTCCCGCGCCCACCTGTCCTGCCCGGCCCCCTCCTGCGAACCCCCGCCCGCGACTTCACCTGCACCAGCTTCAGAGCCACCAGCTTGAAGCCCTTCCTCTCGAAGCGCCGCACGATCTCGCCCACGAGCCGCCGCTGCACGCCGTCGGGCTTCACGGCCAGGAAGGTGCGCTCATGCACGCCGGAGCAGGCTGCGGAACCGGTGAAGTGGCACGCGTCAGGCCCAGCTGCAGCCTCTCCCCACCCGGCCTAGCCCCCTGACACGGCCGCGCTGCTTACCCGCTGGGAAGAGGTTAGCGAAGATGGTCAGCACTAAACAGATCATGATGGCGGCAGTGGCTGGAGCTGAGCGCAGACTGGGGTGGCGGGGGAGGGCTGGAGGCGGGGCCTGCGCTTAAAGGGGCCGCTGTCCGACCCCTCTCGTGCTGGCCTTCCGGAGTGGCTACCTCTGTGGACGCGTCGAGGAGGGTGGGGGCTGGGAGAACGCAGGCTAAACAGAACCCTGCCTGTCGTCCACGCCCACCTCAGGACCCCTGAGGCCATGGGACCCGGAGGTTTCCACGCGACAACCACATCTGTGCCACCCCCAATCCGCTCCAGTCTCTCCATCCATAGGGCCAGATACACCACGGTGTCAGTCTTTTTCTCCCAACACTCCTGCAGCCCATCCGCCAAGGTCTCCCAACCCAAACTCCAAGAAACCACAACCCGGGGCCGCTTCATTTGCCTTTATTCGCGTTCAAGCTTCGGTTCTGGATGAGGCAATGCCAGCGCTGGGGCTCAACCACCACTAGCCCTGCTTTCAGCTTTTCCCCAGCAGCTGCCTCCTGTGGGGTCTCCTCAGTGAGATTTGGGTGTTGGGCAACAGGTACAGAGGAAAGACACAGGTGGGTCTGGCGCCAACCTTTGTTCAGTGAAGTCTCAGAACAAGTCACGGAGGTCGGATAAGATAATCAGCACCCAGGGAACAGATTCAGGTGTAACCCACAGACATACTGTTTCATCAAAATGGTGCTCACTGCCTTACACCCTTCAGGGTAGCCTGCTGGTTCTGGCATTTTACACTGGAGTGCCCTTGGCCTTTCTCTTTGCCCCTTGTTTCAAAGGGTAGTCCCAAGGATCAACGCGTATTCTCCCCAGATTCAGCATGGGCTCCTCGGTGCTGCTGTCCCCATTTTTCTGTCGCTCTGCTAAAATCATGGCCCGGAGCAGCGGAGGGTAGGGCACAGCGTGCTGAGTGTCCTCTGGCACCGGAGTGAAAGCGGTGAAGGCCTCCTCCTCGTGCTTGGGCACCAGCCGCCAGTCGTGGTACATGACCTGTTCGATCTCCCGGGACTCGCCGTCCGTCTTTCCTGAGGAAAAAAAGACGGGGTTTATTGCACATACTCGCAAAACACTCTGTTGCCAACTGCCACCCCACACGTCTCCGACTGCTTACCTTTGAAGGTCAGGATGCCCCAGGCCTTACCGTGGTCCAAGTTCTGCAAAGCAAATAGGGAGGGGATCAGCTCACACAGCTTTCTAGCCCCCCCGAGATCAGGACGCAGGAAGCCCCCGTCCCACAAAGCCGCATGTACAGGAAGCAGTGCTGCCCCGCACTACTCCGCAGCTGGGAGGCAAGGACCTGCGTACGAACCTGCGCCGTGTAGTCCGGCCGAACGCGCGTTAGGCGCCAGTAGCACGGTTCGTCGTGCCTCCACAGCCAAGACTTGCGCGTGACTAGACGGCCCAGGCCAAACAATGGGAGGCGGCCAAGCAGCTGCAGGAGGCGGCTCTCATGCTGCACGTCGCCCCAGGCGCGCAGGGGCAGCCGGCGGCCCGAGTGCGGCCGCGTCAGCGTCTCGTAGTCTAGGGAATAGCGCTGTGAGTCGCGCGGCCGCTCCCGCCGCTCGCGCATGGCCCGCACTCTGCGGGCCAGCTCGGCGATCAGCCGCGGCCGCACTTTCTTGCGCGCCATGGTCTGTCCGAGCCTACGTGCTCCAACTGGAAGCCACCGCCGCACTTCGCTAGGCCCGCCCGCCGCCGGAAGTGGCTGGTGTTCTCTGTGAAGGCGTCCGAGCGCTGCCGGAAGCGGAGGGGAGACCCGGTCTTCCATGGCGAAGGTTGGGCCTCAGAGGGCCCGGGGCTCGTATCGGGGCCGGGGACAGCGGCGGCCCCCGACCTGGGAGATCTCGGACTCGGACACCGAGGGCGCCGCCGGCGCGGAAGCTGACTCGGAGGCCGCCAAGAGGACCCGGGACCCCGCGGAGGAGCGCAGAGAGGCGGCCGAGGCGCTGCGGCAGCTGCGGCCAGAGCAGGCACTGCGGCGCCTTACGGTGCGCGTGGACCCAGGTGCGCCCAAGGGCGAGGGTAGGGGTCCTGGGGGAAGCTGCACTTCTGCTGAACCTCGGGCTTTGGAATCTCCTGGGAGGTTGTCCCCGGCCCACTGTGGTGTGAGAGGGACATCTGTCAAGGCCGCCTCTTGGCCAGGAATTGGTGCCAGCTTTCCAACTGGGGAGCTTGATGAAAAGACTCCAGGATCTGGACCCGATTGCGCTCTTGGAGCTGGGGGAATCAGTGTGTTTGTAACACGCGGCCCAGGCTGTGGGTCTGCTGTGAGTAGCATCCTCATGTGGAGAAAAAAGAGTGACAGCTGTCTGTTCTGCCCACCTCAGCCATTCTGGAAGATGCTGGTGCTGACATACTGATGGAGGCTTTGGGTTCTCTGGGCTGTGAGTGCCACATCGAGCCCCAGCACCCCTCCCGGAGCCTCAAGTGGAGCAGAGTGAAGCCAGAACCTTGCCCCAACAGTGTGAGTGCCCCAGCAGCCTCGTTTCCTGGGTGTTCATAGTGCGGCCCTAGGTTGGGTGTTCTGCCTCCGTGATTTCATATGAAGCAGCTGCTCTAATCATGCATATAAGCTAAGAATGGGGAATGCGGAGTAGGTGATGCCCAAGCTACTCTGTTGGTCAGATACAGGCCTGGGTCCAGGGTCTGAACTCAGCTGGTGCTGAGGGATGTTCCACCCCCATTGATGCTGTGGTCAGTGCTCCTGCCAGACCTATGGACCAGCCCTGGTCTTGGCCTCGGCAGGAAACCACATAGGCTTCTGTGGGCATTCCTCGTAGGCATGGCTTACCTGTGGCCATGAGCCTTACAGCTGCCGTGGTGTCCAGCCTGAGGCCCTGAGGCACTTAAGGCTGAGAGTGGACAGTAATACCCTTGGATGTCCCCATAGGTGCCTCCGGAGGTGTTGGCTGCAGGTGAGCAGGAGCTGCTGCTGCTGCTGCTGGAGCCCGAGGAGTTTCTGCAGGGCGTCTTCCAGTTGACCCAGGTGCTTGGTAGGGGCTGGGTTCCCAGCGTGGATGTGATGTTCTGCCAGTCCTTATTAAGGGCAGAGGGGCTGTAGAGGGCATGCAGTGGGCTGGGCCCCCTCTCTGTTCGACAGCCAAGATGTTGTGAATGAGATGGGGGAGGCCCCCTGGGCTTTTGGCCTGGGAGCAGATGGGGGCCGCATCTGTTTCTAGGGGACAGAAGCAAGGATAAGGAGGGCCCTCTGAAGAGCTGAGTCCGAAGCCAGAGGCGGGAAACGGGTGGGAGGGGGCCAGGAGATTTGGGCTGTGGGATGGCTGTCCAGTCCAGCTGTGGGAGCCGACAGCCCAACCCCTACCCGGCTGAAGGCGCAATAGAGACTGCTCGGCTGATGTTGGCACCAGAGTGTCATTAGGTTAGACCCTGTTTCGGGTCCCAGTGCCTAGAGGTTCAGCATTTAGCAGGCACCGGCTGCCAGGCAAATGCCAAGCTGTGGTGCAGAGCGGACCGGGAAGAGGAAGAGGGACTAGGCCCAACTCTTCTAGGAGTCTGAGGCATGCCCCCAGGCTTTCGTAGGTCCTCTCGACCTCATGGGAGGCACACTGCTGGTTTTCTAAAGAGAGCTGGATGGGAAGAGGAAGTCTGCGCCAGGCTCCTCCTAGCACCACTGGGCCTTGCTTGCTCCCCATCTTTCTGGAAACTGGCAGTGACCTGGTGGCCTGTGAGCCCCATCTGCTGCAGCCCTGAACAGGTGTGGTAACCTTCTTAACTTGCAGGTCTGTGGCCCAGCCTGCTCAGTGCCCTGGATCTCTCCAGAGAGCCCCACCTGCCCCCACCTGGCTGTCATTGGACTGGATGCCTACCTGTGGTACTGGGCCACTGTCATACCCTTAGCAGGCCTGGCTGGGGTAGGGGAATTCAGGGAAAAGGTCAGGGTAGCTCTCCAGCTACTGTGACATGGCTAAACCCCTCCTGTGGGTGGGCTCTGGGCACAGCAGCAGAACTCAAGGGAGGTAGGACCAATGGGGTATGGGAAGCTGTAAGGATAGTCATCTCTGTTCAGGTCTCGCCAGCCCAGTGCTCAGGAGATGCGGCAGCCAGCGAGTCCAGGGGTGGCCTGTGCCCAGGTGGTGGTTGGCTGGCCTGAGGTGGAGGAGGTAAGAGCAGGTCAGGTTGGGTGAAGTAGTTGGCCTTGGCCCTGGCACTCGGGCTCGTCTCTGAGCCCCAGGACCTGGGTTCGATCACAGGGAGACATGTGGGGTTGGTCTCAGCTGGGTATCCCATAGGGGAACCCTCCTCTGACCGACCCCTGTGGGTTTGCGTCTTCCTCAGGCCCTGGTGCTCTTGCAGCTCTGGGCGAACCTGGACGTGTTGCTGGTGGCTTCCTGGCGGGAACTGAGTCAGCACGTATGTGCCTTCACCAAGGCCCTAGCCCAGCGCCCCTTCAAGTACGTGATCCCTACCCCAGCTGGTGGCTGCTGCCAGGAGTGTGATAGGAACACCTGGAGGGGTGGCTGCTGGGGGAGCTGGGTGGTCAGGAGGCATGAAGCCTCTAGAAACCTCCCTGTCCCCTCCTCATCCTCAGGCAGTTGCAGGAGTCCAGGGCCTTTTCCTTCTGCACAGCCAGGCGCTGCGTGGCAAGCGAGCGAGCGACAAGAGATGGCAAAGGGCTTCGGGGGGCCTGGTGGCGGCAGATCAGGCAGTTCAACCGGGTCAGCCCAGCAGTGGCAGATGCTGTTGTCACTGCCTTCCCATCCCCCCGCCTTCTGCAGCAGGTGAGCCCTCTCCCATTCCCCGCACCTCGGACTCCCAGATATGGAGGCCAGGTCCCCAAGGCCTGCCCTGCTCACCCCTGTGCCCAACCTAGGCATACCTGGCCTGCGGCACTGAGCAGGAGCGCCTGGCCCTCCTGGCTGACCTCCCTGTGAAGGCGAGTGAAGGTGCTCGGCTCCGAAGGGTGGGGCCCGACCTTTCTCGCCGAATCTGCCTCTTCTTGACCTCTACCAACCCTGACCTTCTGCTGGATCTGAGCTCCTGACCATGCCTGCCTGACCTACAGGGCCTTCCCTGCAACCAGCAGGACAGCCGGCAACCCAGCCAGGGAGTGACCAGGAACCACGAGGGGTGAGAGGGACAAAGCAGTCACCTTGCACAACTTGTCTCAGCTTGGGGATGGGCTGTCAGGTCTGAACCCAAGAGAAGGGCATGGGTAGCAGGAAAGGTTCTTGAATAACTGGGACAACTCTCCAGATGGCGGGCTGGCTGGCGGGGGCTGGAGAGGATGGGAGCAGGGGCCCTGTACACACTGGCTGCAGGCCTGGTGGCCAACTGGGACAGTCAGGAAGGGCTGGTGAGCACCCAAATCCCTGCTGGGGTACAAGCACCAGTCACCTGGAGGCTTGGGGGTGGCACATTCAGAGAGGAATAGTGAGACGAAGTTTTGGAGAAAAGAGACCCAGGCTACGTCTTTCCAAGGTAGAACCAGGCAACACTACCAGAACCATGGGAGAAAAGTTGGGAATACCTGTGTCCCAGGTCTCAATGTGGATTCTTTTTAACTCTACCACTGTGGAGGTGTCAGGCATAAACTCTTAAGTTTATTACAGTTGTTTCAGTCTTGGACAGGAGGAACAGTTGACAACATGCAAAGCAAGTGAGGACAAACCAAGGTTCCCCAAGGCTGGCAGCTACAGGAAAGCTGACCTCTGATGAGGTCGCAGACCACAGCCGCCTAGGCCTGCAGTCTCAGTCCAGAAGAGCTGGGGTGGCCACTCCTGAGAGGCTCTAAGGAGGGAAGCAGATGGACTCGAGACAGTCCTGGTATCGGGGCCCTAGGGCCTATGGCCCCTGAACCCGTGTAGCAAGGCCTGTCCCAGCCTCTGATGGCAGAGGGGCAGCACGGACAGACCTGGGCTCAATTCCTCCCTCTCCTGTTACCCTGGAGCATGGCTTCAGGGAAAGGTTGGAGAAAATGCTGTGTCAGCCTCAGAATGCAGTTTTCATTGGAAAATAAGTTAGGTCCTTCGGCAGCGCTTCCTCTGGTAGCGCCGGGTCTCTGGGCTGTTGGGACTGGCCGTGGCCTTGGGTGAGGGCACAGGGGACTTGTGGTGGCCACAGCTCATGCTCAGAACCCAGCCTAACTTGTGGTGTAGCACCTGCTTGAGGCCAGGTGGCAGGGGCAGGCCTTCAAGCGTGTCCCCAGAGTTGGGCCGCAGCTGGCGCAGGCGGTGGCAACACAGGTACTGCAGGGAGGTGGCGCTGGCACAGGAGCGGATGACCTTCATGCTGCTCTTGGCTGCCGTGGAGCACACCATCGGGTAGAACTTCCTGTTCTGCAGCTTGGTGGCTGCCACTCCTAGAGGAGGGGGCACAGCCTGAACCCTGGGCCAGAAGGGGCCTTAGCCACTCCTTGGACATCCTCCTGGGGTGACAGGTGGCACTTGTGCTGGGCCACCTTCTGGAGACCTTGGGACCTTAGACTTCTTTCTTCGAGGATACCTTTGCAGGGAGCCTTGAGGCCACTCAGCCCGGGCCCCAGTCTCTGCTCCCTGCAGTACCTCAGTAAGAGCAACACCCCACAGGCATGTGTCTCCCCTGGGATCCTGACCGCCCTTACCTATGCACTTCCTATTCTTAAAGAAGGTCAGTGTCCCATGCCAGGTGTCCAGGTGCACGCCAATGATGGAGCCCTGGCCGAACCGTGAGGAGAAGCTTGTCTTATCACCCTTGTGGTGGAGAAGCCCTGGGAGACAGCAGGGTGGGGATTAGACCTGATGCATGGGGGGCTCCTCCCGGCCTGCCCGTCCTTAGGGACCCCACATACCTGTGTAGGAGAGGCCCCAGCTCTCCTCATCCCTACCAAGCAGGCTGCAGAACGTGTGGTGGTACTTGTCTAGGTCCACATCCGATGTCCCAATGCCCACCATCTGGAGACAACAGGCCAGGCAGAGAGGACCCAAGGCCAGGGCACCCAGCAGTACAGACCCCACCCCCACGCCCACCCGGCCAGCCACTTACCATATCAGTGCCATAGACAGGTGAAGTCATCTTGATCTCCCAGAAGTGCTGCCCCTCCCCCAGCTCCTTGGTGCCCCGGATGGCCGCTGTGCCACAGCTGTATTCCACGTGGAAGTTGACCTTCCGGTTGTCACAGCTCAGCAGGGTGGCCGAGGACTTATTCAGGTCGTCCCAGACCCAATCAAAATCTGGAAAAGGCCAGGTTGGGGTAGTCTCCTGAGCCCCTGCTGGGTCTTCCGTACCCAGCCCAAGAGGCCCACCCCAGCTGGCCCAGGCGACCCCACGCAGGCGCTTACACTCATCTTCCTCCCCACAGCGGCAGTCCTTGCCCCGGTGGGCCGCCGTGTACAGGCTGCTGCAGAAGGAGGCCTCACTCTGATTATCACAGTTGCAGAAGGACTCTCCTGTCACGGGCACAGCGCTGGGGATGGACGGCGGCAGGGACAAGTACTCGGGGTCAGAGTCAGAGTCACTGTGCTGAGAGAAAAGGGCAGGTTGTTCCCCCGCTGCGCCTTCTGCCCTCCACCGGCCACAACGCTCACCACAGGCCGATGGATGAGCTGCTCCGGTGCCCCCAGGAAAGGGTCTGGGAGTGCGGCTTCAAAGGGGTTCCCTGGGTCCTAAGTGCACAGCTGGCCCCTGCTTCTACAGCACTCCTGAGTGACCCTGGACACCTCTTGGCTCAGGCACTGGAAGGGCCTCCTTCCCAAAGGCCCACCAAGCCACTGGTTTCCTGAGAGTGGGCTTAAGGGCCCAACCCCATTCTTGCACATCCAAGGGGGCCTGGAGTCTCAGGCACTGATGAGCCCACAGCAAGGGCTTCCTGCTTGGCCATCACTCTCCGGGCAGCTTCTACATCACAGAATAGCTATGGACCCACCAAGGTTGGCCTGAAGCAGGGGAGCCTCTTGGCAAAGCCCTCTGGTGACCTACTAAAGGCAGCCTAGGTCTCCCCCCAGGCAGAAGCTGGGCCCTGGCAGCGCCCCTTAACTGTGGCAGTGCCTGCACACATTCCTGGGCTGCAGCTCTTCTGTCACCCTTGCAAAGCGTGGCTCTTAACCCCTATCCGGGGGCCCTAATGAGCCCCGGGGTTTCATGCTGTTTCTTCAAGCTTCCGTCACAGGAAAACACTGGGTGGGGGCCTGGCCCTCGCTACCTGGGGAGCTTGGTCCTGGGCCCGATCCCAAGCTGAGCTCATCAGGCTTCGGCGGCTGCGGACCCACCCTATCCCAGGGGCCAGCAAGAGGCTCTGTGCTACTGGCCGTTCCTGCACTGAAGCACACAGATCCCTCTGGTTACCCACCTTGGCTCTGGACCCCGCGCCAACCCTGGTCTCACTGCCCAGGGCCCAGAGAGTACAGACAGCTTCCGCCTGCCTGCCCTGCCAGCCCCCGAGTTGGCCTGGGGGTCCTGGTCAGGCTCCAGCCTCCACACTAGTCTTTGGGTGTTCCTCTTGCCTCTCTCTGCATATCAGCCCAGGTGACCTTACTCAGACCTGGGGCAGATCATGTCACCGTGGGAATAAAGCCCACACACTACAGCAAAGCTTACTAGGCCCATTCCCTTGCCCTGATCCTTCTCCATTTTCCCCCACCTGTCACAGGGGAGGTCTCTTTGCCCCTGGATGGCAGCTTTCAGATACCACTTCAAAGGTGTTCTTCTAGCCCTCCCTCCTGGGTCCTCTTCTCATCTCTCCTCCGACAGTCTCCTTTGTCCTGTTGTTCTGTCTCCTCCCACCACAACTGAAGCTCTGCGGGGAAGAGCCTTGTCCTTGTTACTTTCCTATTATACCCAGGGCCCACACAGAAGCCTGTGAATCAACCAGAGAGACTGAGCTAAGAGAGTCAAACCCAAGTCAGAAAAAGACTCCAGAAAGGAGACTGAGAGCAGGCCCCAAATCACCCCACTAGCATGGAGTGCTGGTTTTCCCAAAGCCAAGGCAGGCGCACTGTCAGCCAGACGCAGTCCCCTTCCCAGAGTCAGGATCCAGGGTTGCAGACCTGAGTACGGCAAACCTGGAGGTCAACCTGGGCACAGGACAGCCCCAGCCCCAGCCCCAGGGTAAGCCATAAGGGCAGAAGGGAAGGGAGATATCTGTGTTCAGCCTTCAAAGATGCCAAGGTGACACACCCACCTGTCAGCCCATACACTCAAGTACTCCAGACCAATTAGGTGATGGGGCACGCTGCACGCAGGCATGTGTCAAACACAGCACCCCAGCCCCACAACACTGCCTGCATCCCAGAGTGATGAGCCAGCGAGGCAGGGACAGACACAGGAACACAGACTGCTTCGGGCCACATGGTCAGGACAGGAGCTGGAGGCGGGACAGGAACGCAGGCTAGGGTCTCTAGCTGGCCTGGGCAGGGATTTGGGGGAGGCCCCAGGATGCTATCAACCCAGAATATTTGCCTCCAATTCTCCTTCAAGGCCTAGTGGTTCCACAGGGCTCAGCCCTCACTCTAGGGAGGAGAGGTGCCTACCACCCCACCCCTAGAATGCCTGGCTGGGCCAGGGCAACATGCAGAGTGCGTGTGACAAAGCACAGACAAGTCACCCAAAGATCAGCCTTGGAGGAAACAGTGGAGGTGACTCACAGCAGACCCAGCCCCCTGCTCTGATTCAAGAGATTCTGGGAGATGACCGAGAATCCACCTCCTAGTCACCCAGCAACGGGCACAAAGGCCACACGGCCCAGGCATTCCCAGGGTGGGGACAGCCAGCCTCTGGCTGCAGAGCCCTCAGGTACCTCAGGCAGTCTGCACTGAGACAAGCAGCTGAGCTGTTGTTCCAGCCTGAACTTCAGAGCAACGGAGTGGGAGAACGTATAGGAACTGTGGTTTTCAAGACTGAATGTCTTTTTTACATGCATACACACAAATACAGACCACATATTTGTACAGACAGAGGAACTGTCCAGGAGGCTAACATGGACTTAACAGCGACTTTTTGGAAACTGAGAAATGGAATGGAGATGTTCTGGTAAATGAACTGACCAAAAAACCAACTGCCACCCTCTTCAGTGGAAAGAGTATAAAGACGAATGCAGTATCTATTCTGAGGTCCTGTCACCTCAGGGCCATGTGGGTCCTTAACTAGGGCAAACCCAGGGTGAGCAGTGGGGTCCTATTGCCCCAGGGAAAGTCCTGCGTCACAGGTCTCAAAAGCGAGACCACTTACTTCCGGTCGTACCCACTTACCTGCCCGTCGGAGTCATAGCTCCAGTTAGTGGTCCCTGCCAGAGCCATGGCCCGGGCATCTGCATCTCGGTGAGCTGCACTAAGAACAAAATGCCATGCTCTGCTGCTCCGGGGTCGCCTGGCCATGATGGACAGGATCTGGCGGTGGGGAAAAAAGACAGGTTTTGAGCAAAAAGAATACCCAGCACATTGGAAGGTCTCCCAACAATCCCTGCATTTAGCCCTTGGTCAGCTGTGCCAGACCACCCACCTCCCCCAGAAGGTGGAGGATTTCTTGAGCCCTGTGGGTGCTAAGGTGGGGCTCCAAAGCTCTCCTCACAAGTTCCTATCTCACTCCAGTGTCCAAGTACCTTGATAAGACCTAGGTACAGAGTGAGGAAAGCCATCCAGACACCCATGGCTCTCAGTTGCAACTCAGCCCTACTCTGAGCTCAGCCTAGGGAACCCAGATGGGCAGCCTGTCCTTCAGGCATCTCAGATCTCACCCGGCTCCTCCTCCACTGTCCAGTTTGACAAATGGCATCTCCAACCTCCAAGTTCCTCATGCCAGGCTCATAGCTGTCACCCCCACCTATCTGCCTTCCTCCTTCCCATGGCCCGAGGGCCCCCACACATCCGACACCACCCCCACTGGGCCAGTTCTACCCCACCCACTTCACTCCCTACAGTCAGGCTGTTTTTGAAACAAATCTTAACAAATCTTAAAATTTCTCAGGGCTTACCACTGTTCTTAGAATAAAAGGCAAAATTCCACAAAGCCTATCAAGTTCTCCTGTGCTTCTCCAATCTGCAGTGGCCTTGTTCCAGTTGCTCCCTCTTCGCTGCCCTTTGCCGGGAATGCCTTCCCCTGCCCTCTTTGGCTCTCAGCTTCCGTATCCGACTTACAGTACCACCTCGATTTCTGTGATTATCTACTGCCTCGCTCTCCTCTGGACTGAAGTCCTCGAGAGGGCAGGGGCTGTCCCCCAGTGAGGACCCCGCCAGACACAGGCCAGCCCTGTTGGTGAATGAGCGTAGGCACTGCTTTCCAGGATCAGGAGCGCCGTCTGCAGAACCAGATTCCCCTCCCTCCAGCAACGCCGCCACAAGGCTCCTTCACCTGCGGGTGGGAGCCAGCCCATCACAGCCGGCTCCAGTCGGCCGGCCTAGTCACCATCCGCCGTGTCTGCAGCGCCCAGTAGGCGCCACGCGATACCCGCGGAGTGACCCCCTACTGTCACTCTGCGTTTGAGACTGTCCCTGGCCTGGAAGCCGGAGGACTCTACTAATTCCATTTCGGGCGGCGTTGCGGCTCCTCCCCGCGCTGCGCGTCGGGCCTACAGTGTGGGCCTGCCGCTCCGCCCGCCCCGCCCCAGCGCCGGCCGCGGGAACAAATGTGCTGCTGGGCCCAGCCGCCGGGGTCCCGCAGGGCCCCGATCCTCCCCGGCGGGCGGGCGGGGAGGCGCAGATGCGACCCGCTCTCACCTGCACCGCTCTGCAATCGCCGCGGGCCGTGACCCACTTTCCGCTCCCGAGCTAGACGTAAACAATCCCCGCCCCTGGCATTGCATTGGCCAAACAGCCGCAGGCGGGCGCTCCCAGCCCAGGGCTTTGGCGGGCCGCACCGCCCACGCCTCTTGCCAACAGGCTGCTGAACCTATCAATCTTGACTCGCCACCCTTATTGGTCACATCTCAAGCTGTCGGGGACAACGCCCGCCCACCCATGGGACGATTGGCGAGGTGGGGAAGCTACCCTACACTCGGGCGTAGACAAGGCAGTGGGCTCACCTCCGGAAAGGCGTCCATGCCGGAACTGCGTACACCCTTTGTGTACTTTGATTGGCTGGGGCCTACCAATAGACGGGATGGATTCAAGCTGCCCAGTGGCCCGATGGTCCTTTACTCTGGCTGGAGGCGGGTGGAGAGATAGTGAGAAAGAAAGCCGACAGACGGCTTGCAACCAGCAACAGGGATGGAGGTGACGTCTGGTGAGTGTGCGGTCCCCGGAGGTAGAGGGAAGAAGTCGTCCCGCATCTGCTGGTCGGGACTCTGGGTGTCTAGCGAATTGTCTTATTTGCAGTGAAAAGGAGACGCACGTGTACTTATGCGTGTATCGTCCTCCAGTTACAAGTTTTCGTGTTACTGCAGCGCTGCTCGGGAACGTGAACACAGGGGAACTCAGGAAGAGCACGTATGCTGTTTGTCGTTAAAAACACATTAACTCCCTGATTTATACCATGGTTTTTTGATTTGATGATGCCGCAAGTAAACAGGAAGAAGTTTAAATATGAGATTTTAAAGACACCAGAATGTCACATACTTTTAAATTATTTTTGGAGGTTTTATTCTAGTTTTCTAAACCTTAATACTTGCAAAAATGAAAGTTGTGTTGGACGGAATACAAGTGGGTATAATCAGATTTGCCTAGATTAACCAAAATAGACTTTTATAATTAGGGGTTTACCACATTATCCTTTGGAAGACCTATAGTCTGGTATCTTGGGTTACTAAGCTCTTGCATGGTAGATTCATCCATCAGATTGTAAACATAACACTGGAGAAAAAAAAGAATCCGAAACAGGTTGTTAGAGTAAGACTTGCTAAAAGGTAAGAATGTGCCCTAGATTGATTAATTTTATTAAAAAGAGCTAGCTGCTTTTTTAACTGGGGGGAAATGCACCTTATAATAAAAAGGCCTAACCAGGTATGCAGAGAGAAAAAACAATTTTTTTTGGCCTCTCTGTGCCCAGAAGAAATTCCTAGCATCAGTTACTTGTATCTTTGTAGAAAGATTCCTTTCATACAAAGAGTTCCAAACTTGTCCAGTGTATCAAATCATCGTGATTGGTTGGACTTTACATTGGTTGTGCTTAAGGATCCTTGAGACTGAACAGGATTTGTTATTCATAAAGGGGCTCCTCACTTTCTTCTGAGGGGAGAAACTGCTTCCAGCACAACCTCTAACATGTAGTAGGAACTTGGTAGTTTACTTAGGAGTTAAAGGTTCTGTGGTTAACTCCCAAGGATCGTTGTCTGAGAAGTTCTTCTTCCAGTTACCAGATGAGAGTAGGAGTGTCCTGTTTGATTCTCAGCTAAAATTTCCCATTCCTACCAGCGAGGAAAATGAGTCCTAGCGGTTAGAAGCTTGACGGAATTGCCTGAACTGTGATCCAGACCTGGCTCCTCTTGTGTTTCCACCGGAGCCTTCCCCTCCACCTCAGCAAAAGCAAAGTTGATTCCCAAATACCTTTAGATGTTAAAGCAAATTAATCCTTTAAATTGCTGCAGGGGTGACCTCAAACCGTGGTCTGGGGCTTCATGTTTGCAGCCGTGATCCTGGTTGGGGTTGTGTCCTTTCCTTGTCACCTTACCAGATGTCCCAGCCCAGGTGCCAGAAGCAAATCTAGGAAAACCATTGGTGACAAGGAACTGCCCCAAAATCCAGGGTAGACACCCTCAGAGTTCTTCCTAGGGTGGCTTTGGAGGTGGGGACCTTTGAACATACCCTTGAGAGGTGGGACTGGAGGAAGGACTGTACATCTATGTTGATTGTTGAGCCCTGTCTGTGTGTGGGGAGGGTGGTGGAGAACGCCGCTCGTTGGAGGAGTGGTAAGGTCCTGAGGGCACTGGGGCAAGAACGTGGGAGTATTGCAGAGGGGCTACGGGTTGTATGTATGCAGATGGTAACCCCTGCGGGGTGCAGGGATTGAGTTGGTGAATATTTATTTGGCGACATTTGGGGCTCATTGGTAGGAAGAGAGCTGGGTCAGAGTGGTTGGCTGCCAACAGGGGTCCACAGAGTTGTTAGGCCCAGGACCTGTGGGAGTCACCAAAGAAGGCAGAGACATCCTGTGGCTGCCCTTGTGAACCTAGTGTTTCTTAAGGCACTGCTGGTAGTCAGGTGACATCGACATTCACATGCACATGTGACTGCAGCTGCTCCGGGTCCCCAGAGGTATAAAGGTCCCTCCTGAGAACTGGAGTCCAAGGCTGCCTTGAGTGCCTCTCTGACCCCAGATGAGTGGGCTGGGTGCCTAGAGATCAGACCTGGGTTCTAGGAGTGGGGTGGGAGCCGCCCAAGCACAGAGGTGTCTCATGGGTAAATGACCCCATTTTTGTTAGCCTCCATCTGTTTCCATTGCAATCAGCTGGGAGCCAGCAGTCTTTGGCTCACTGCGCATGCACAAACTAGAAAGAGGAGCAGTTTGGGGCATCTCAGACAAGAGTGGGAGCAGCAGCATCGGAGAAACCGGTGGGTCGGGTCTGGGCCCTGCAGGGAGATGTTCCAGTGAAGGGGCAGGTCTCAGGACTCAGGCCACAGGAGGAGGTACGTGATTACCGAGTGAGCGAGCAGTGAGGAGCTTACGTGTGAATGGTCTCCCCGCTTATCCTTCTGATCAGAGCCTGGAAACTTGGCTGGCGTCCGGCACATCATCCTAATCCTCTCCGGAAAGGGGGGGGTCGGGAAAAGCACTGTCTCCACTGAGCTGGCCCTGGCCCTGCGTCACATGGGCAAAAAGGTGAGCACCTCCCACCCTTAACCACAGTACCTGCCCCCCATACCTGAGCCACTCCTGTCCCTTCCCCTTGCGGGTGGACATACAGGGCAGCCAGCTGGTTTCCTCCTGCCTTGAGAGACCCCACACACCATGTGGACATCCTGGTTCCTCGCAGGTGGGGATCCTCGACGCGGACCTGTGTGGCCCCAGCATCCCCCACATGCTCCGTGTACAGGGCAAGGCCGTGCACCAGTGTGACAGTGGCTGGGTGCCTGTCTTTGTGGACCAGGAGCAGAATGTCTCCCTCATGTCCGTGGGCTTCCTGCTGGAGAAGCCAGATGAGGCTGTGGTATGGAGAGGCCCCAAGAAGAATGGTAATGACCAGGCAGGGGACTGCACTGTCAGCCTTCCAGCCTCCCTCACTGATCCCTTGATGCTCATTTAAAAAGTCGAACAAGAGCCTGGCCCTCCCTGCCTCACAGGCTTCCCGCTGCTCACTTGACCAGTCAGACCCGGATGTGGTATTCACATCCACGTGGCAGGTACGGGCCAGGAGAGCAAGATAGCTAGGTGGCCATTAGCAGTGGGGTCCCCTTCCCCTGGGCAGGGAGGGCGGGTCTGCGCAGACCCGAGCCCAACCTGTGTGTGTTGGTGTGAGGGGGCACCAAGGTTGGGCTCCTGTGCCTCTGCACAAGCAGGTGACATTAAGCCCCCTCCAGCTGTCACTGAGGCTGCAGGTATATCAGATCGGGCACAGGGTGGGGGCTGCCCCACTCATGTCATCTCTTGGGCTGTGAAAGCTGAGGTGTCCGCACAGGTGTCCCAAGGGGGCCACAGCTCCAGCTAGCCTTTACTGAGGTCTGAGCAGAATTCCTGTGGTGTAGGGTGGCCCCTGCTGGTATAAAGGGGTGCTTGTGGGGGACAGGGATGGGAGTGCCTCCCTGCTGCACTGTGTTCCCCCTACTCTGGGTGAGGAGCAGCGTGGAGCCCCTGTGTTCGCACTGTCTGTAGAGATGGCTCTGTGCTGGAGGCCAGGTGGAAACAGTGGGCGTAGGGAGACCCCTTTTGAGACCCCTTTCCTTCCTGGGTCTTTGCAGCTCTGATAAAGCAGTTTGTATCCGACGTGGCCTGGGGGCAGTTGGACTACCTGGTTGTGGACACGCCTCCAGGGACCTCTGACGAGCACATGGCTGCTGTGGACGCTCTCCGCCCCTACAGCCCTCTGGGGGCTGTCGTGGTCACTACGCCCCAGGTACTGCAGAGCATCATCTCATTTTCTGTGTGCCACCCCACGCAGGCAGTCACCGCTCCCTGCTTTTTATGCTCACCTTGGTTGACTGTTCAGGATTCCCATTGTCCTATCCCTGCTCTTCCCTGGTTGCTAGGCGGTGTCTGTGGGGGATGTGAGGCGGGAACTGACATTCTGTAGGAAGACCGGGTTGCGGGTGATTGGCATTGTGGAGAACATGAGTGGTTTCGTCTGCCCACATTGCACAGTAAGTCTTGGAAAGTTGTGGGGCAGTTGCCCGCGGGGGGCGGAGGGTGAGGCTGGGGGAGAAGAGGATGCTGCACCACACCTCCCCAACCTGCTCCCTGGGCCTGGACCCCGCTCCCCAAGTGTGAGGGATCCTCAGGTGGACCCTGTGCCTCTGTCCTAGGAGTGCACCAACGTCTTCTCCAGAGGAGGCGGCGAGGAGCTGGCCAGACATGCTGGAGTCCCCTTCCTAGGTGAGAGGGTCAGGGCTACCCTTGGCCTCTGCTCCAGGTGGTCCCACCTGCCTGTGCCTTACTGCCCAAGAAGGAGAAAGATAAGAGCAGCCGTGTTCACTTGTCTTCCTGGAGTTGTGGGTATCATTTCATCTGTAATACCAGTCATTGTTGACCAACTGGAAAGAAATGGCCCAAAGGGGAGGCAGTACCCCCAGCCTTTGAGTGGGCCCACAACCGATGCTTGCTGAGACCCCACTGAGAGCAGAAGAATGGCTGCGGCTCTGGCTCACATGTTCCCAGTGCTTGCCTTGCACTTTCTGCAAGTGGGCAGAGTTCGAGGTGGCAGAACTGGGCTGGCTGGGTGGCCTGGTGGCTGTTCAGGTGGAAATTGAGCCCAGAGGCCCTTCCAGGCACCTCAGCCAGAGTGAGGCCGATGGGTGTCCGCTCTGGGCTAAAGCAGCACTGACAGCAGCTCCCGGGTAGTGGGAAGTTCGTGGACATGGCCTCCCCGGTCTCGCTCTCACCACCTCACCCCTTCCCTGGCCCACTTCCCTCCCTCTTCACAGGCTCTGTGCCTTTGGACCCCAAGCTCACGAGATGCCTGGAGGAGGGCCGAGACTTCATCCAGGAGTTCCCCCAGAGCCCTGCCTTCCACGCAATCTCTGCCATAGCCCAGAAGATTTTGAAGGAGACACCTGCTCAGCTCTCCTGAGACATCACCTCCTGGTGCCACTGTGGGGCTCAAGTTCACAGACTCAAGCCTGGGTCCTAGAA